>CM027579.2:5222423-5241423 GCA_015852605.2 Populus deltoides
GAGCCGACACAATGCTGAATGTTTTATAGGATCATTCAAACCTCTAACATTCCAACATCCAATAATCATAGGAAAATAGAGAGGAGTACAAACAACAACACAAAGATTAACTTGACGTGCCCTCCGGAGAGGAGCCAGATTTCTTATTCTTCTATGAAGAGGCTTTTAAACCCTTTTTCTTTTTCTCTAGAGAGTCTCTAGCCTTAATAGCTAACTGATTAACAGTTTCCCTTTGGTGGAATTCGGGGTTTGAGGAGTTGTTAGGATCGTTGATGTCAACTCCTTATTGGTTCGTTCCCTATCTGTATCACCTCCCATTGCGTCCATATCTTGATCTAAAGCAGTATTTGTAGCCCCCTGCTCCTGCTTCATATCTCCTCGTAAACTCTTCAAGACAAGAGGAGAGGAAGGATTTTCATCTTCATAACAATCAGCATTGCGACATCCGATGTCGCATGATCATTCATATTACAATCGGACATATGTATACCGGGATGTTGAACAACCATTCTCATTACAATTACCCACTTTAGATGCCAAGGGATCATTCTCACCACTTACAGAACCCTTATTTCTTATACCAACTACCTGCCACTGAAACTGGTTCTACTTGTTATCCGCAGATTTAGAGTTCACAGCTCCTACATTCCTCTTACCCTCTGCCACCACTTTAAGATTATCAAAGTTATTAGTAGCACATATCGCTGTGGTGTGTCTAAAGACATTGCAATTACTGCACTTCGACGGTATCCATTCATAATCACCGAAATTGTTATGAATAACCCATTTGGATAGCGAAGGTCGTATTCCTTAACCAGCGTCTTCAAAGCATCTATCTCAACGCAAACTCTTGCGTAACTAAGCCTTTTACGTAACAATGTAGTATGATCAGCATGAAGGGGGACCCCAATAGCACTCGCTACACAGCTCAACCCTTTAATAGTCCAATACTCGAGAGGAACATTATACAACCTAACCCATATCGAAACTCTGGCCAAATCATCTTTCAAAAATTGCATGTTCGGTAGCCAACATTTAAGCACCAAAGGTCTGTTTGCCATGTGCCATGAGGCTTTTTCCAGCACATTAGTGGCATGATCGACATAATCAAAAGTGAAGAGGAAGAAACCCTTATCCGAAGATAAAACTTCTGATAGACCGTAGGAGCCCCATATTCTTTTGGCAATAGAATTAACAACGGGATACAGTAATTTCTGCCCTATAAAATGAC
The DNA here is from genome assembly GCA_015852605.2 of Populus deltoides. Taxonomy (NCBI): domain Eukaryota; kingdom Viridiplantae; phylum Streptophyta; class Magnoliopsida; order Malpighiales; family Salicaceae; genus Populus; species Populus deltoides. The sequence goes on from CM027579.2 coordinate 5,223,655, forward strand.
CAACTAGGGTGGATTTCCAAAGTTTGCAGCCATCTTCAAACACATCAAGTGGAGGAGCTCATCATCACATGACCATCAGTCATAACGGGGGGAGCAAAGTATGGACTGGATTAATACCAAAAGTCTTGCTACCCTCATTGTCATCAACATCAGAACCCTTCAAAGCATTTAAAAAATTCAATTTGGGTCTAAGGTTTAGCTGTTCTTGTTGCTGAGACCCTACCTTCACCTCATCAACTTTAGAACCCAACACATGGTTCATTTCGGAACAACATTAGAAGCTTGGACATTAGAGTGTTTCTCTATGCTAACATCAAAATCAGATTGAAACTGAGACATCCTCATCCCATGGCTATTTAACATATATTTTAGTTATAATCTTAATATATGTCCAGACTTAACTTCATTGTGTTGTTCAATGTTAGAGCTAACCATTGGAATAATTTCCACAGAAGAACATAGAGACATTATGGCAGCATACAAATAATAGAGAGAACAAAATTCTAAGAAGAGAAACCAGTCCAAGCGACCTAAGCTTAGAAATAACAGCAAAATAGTAAATATTGCGAGGTCAATATCTCCCACCTCGTTGATTGGAACACAGATCCATTCGGTCAATGCTGAGAGAAGGTTAGAATGAACAACATAGTCAGAAATGAGAACGATCCAACGGTGGACAAAATAGATGTAGCTCCGGCAGCACCACACTCTCTCTTTTTCTCTCAATTCTCTCTCCTTATTCCTTGTGACTAGGCTTGAGCACCTGATTATCGAGCCCCAACTTTTCTCACTGATTCTTGCATTCTTCAGTTCTTAAACGAACTGAATCTGACTTATTGAAGATTAATTGGCTTCTTGGTGTCATTCTACTAAATCCAATAGTGTTGATGCCTTGGGGCAGGTATCTATTGTGTCACACTCCTATCAGACCTATTTCAGCTTTTCAGGATCAGATCTCAATCTTGATTGTGGGTTGCGTGACCACGTGATCACGAGGTTCGCATCACATACGGAAATGTTTCATTAAATTCAACCTATTTGGCATGTCTCCTACTTAACTTACCTTGCCCTTTCAAGAGCTTCAATGATTCACGATCTGAATGTATCACAAACTCCTTGGGCCACAGGTAATGCTGCCACGTCTCTAAAGTTCTTACTAAGGCATAGAGCTCCTTGTCATATGTAGGGTAATTCAAGGCTGCCCCATTAAGTTTTCCCCTAAAATACACAATGAGCCTCCTATCCTGCATTAACATAGCTCCTATACCTATACACAAGCATCATATTCAACTTCAAAAGCTCCGTAAAAGTCTAGCAAAGTTAAAACAAAGGCCGAACAAGGTTTATCTTTTGACAAATTAAAAGCCTTACCTCACTTATCTTTTGTTCATCATTCCATTTAAATCCAACATATTTTTTCATAATTTCAGTTAAAGGTGCAATAATAGTACTAAAATCCTTCGCAAATCTTCTATAAAAACTAGCAAGTCCATGAAAACTCCTTACCTCACTTATCGATTTTAGTGTAGGCCAATCCCGGATGGCATTAACTTTCTCCTCATCCATCTCGATATCCTGCACAGTTACGACATAGCCAAGAAACACAATTTTCTTCATGCAAAACGTACACCTCTTAAGATTAGCATACTTGCTCACTTCGCAATACACTAGGTACATTGCGCAAATGATCAAGATGCTCATTTAAGTTCTTGTTATAGATTAAAATGTCATCAAAATACACAACAACAAACTTACCTATAAATGCACGCAATACATGATTCATTAAACGCATGAACGTACTAGGAGTATTTGTAAGTCTAAACGACATGACGAATCATGCTTAGTTTTAAATGCAGTTTTCCACTCATCACCTTTTTTCATCCTAATATGATGGTACCCACTCTTTAAGTCAATTTTAGAGAAAATACATGATCCATGTAACTCATCTAACATGTCATCAAGCCTTGGAATAGGATGTCGATACTTTACCATTATGTTGTTGACGGCACTGACAACAACACACATCCTCCATGTTTCATTGTTTTTAGACACAAGTAACACTGGCATGGCACAAGGGCTCATACTCTACGAATGTACCCCTTCATCATCAACTCATCTATTTGCCTTTGAAGCTCATTCGGGTTGCTTCTATAGGTTGGGCATTAGGAATCAAAGCTCTAGGTACAAGGTCAATCTAATGTTCAATTCCCTTTAATGGTGGTAATCTACTAGGGATTTCTTTAGGAATACATCATCAAACTCCTACAACAAAGAAACAGCCACACTAGGAATAGCAGAATCAAGATTGTTATTATAAAAATAAGCCTCATACATAAGTAAGATCATCGGCTTGCTTGTGAAAAACACAGATCTGATTTGAGCTCCTTCTGTATAAAAATTAGGTTGTTTTACGTAGTATTTCTACACTATTATCATCACACAAGCTTACTTTCTTCACTCGGGTTTTACCTCCACTCTCAACCAGTTTAATTAATGATTTGGGTTTAGCCAAATTTGATGGTCTTTTTTCATCATTGTCCTCATGTGAATTTTCACTCTTAATATCCTCACACCTCTCGTCTCACCCTCTTGCAGAACTGAAACCAACACCAAATAGAACCAACTTAGAAGCGCAATCCAAATATATAAATATGACTCAAGAAGCAATAAAAACCAAAAAATAAGCAAAATGAAACTGCGATGATAGTCTCGCGAGTAGCAATTGAATCTATCCGAAATATAAATGAAACAGAAGACTCGAATAAAAACAGAAATGGAATATGAAAAATGATGAAACAATAACAAAATATGTTATATATGTTAAAAATATAATGCAAGAAACAAAAACAACAGGAAAAAAATGAATTTCAAAAGTTGACGCAAAACAGACGTTTACAAAAAAGTTAAGTCTAAATCTGGAACCTATAGTAAATGATGTCCAATGGAGTTAACATTTCACATATAGTGTGATTGCAACCCAAATAGACAGAATATAAAATTTGAGCAATTTATGATAAGGTTTGATATGCTAACGCAAAAACTTTATGAATCAAACTCGACTAGATCTGAAATTGAAGCCAAAGCAAACGATATCCAATTGACTCCAAAATGCGATGTGGTGCAATAAGAACCCCAATAATCAGAGTATCAAAATTGAGCTAATTCTAAGTTGATTTGATCCAATTGTCCCTTGTTTAGTTTTCTACGGTAGAAACCAATAAATGTCTTTTTGAACGTTTTTTTATGCTACCGATATATTTTGGACAGTAACAGAATGAAATAACAATTTTTTTTATATGCCATAAATTTAAGGAGAAGAAGAAATTGGACACCAAGGAATTTTTTGCGGAAACAACAAGAAATGAAAAATTCAGAAGGATATAACTTGATTAATGGAGCCAAACTCTAATACCAAATGCTGCGAATCTCATGATCACGCAACCCACATGTAAAGATACAAATTTTGAAAAAGCCAAGCAAATCAGGTTTGATAGGAGCGTGACACAAAGATAACTTGTACCTAGGCACCACCACTATTGGAAACGAAAAACCCCACCCAATGAATATTGATTTGCGAACGAGAAGTGTAAGGATGACGCCACCAAGTTAGTTGTTCTTCGATAAATCATTTTTCAGTTCTTTAGAGAACCAAGGAAGGGAGATTATCCCACCAACACACAACAAGTGTGGCAAAAGAAGTTTATTGATCTGAAAATTGCGTAACCCTTACATGTGTGGTTATGCCTTTATTTATATTGACTCTAGACTAAAACAAACCCTAATGAACCCCTTATGTGGACTTATATGAGGTCCACTTACAATTAAACACAAATAATGTAAATAAAACCTTAAAATAAGAAGAAAATAATAATCACAATAATAACTCTGAATTTAATATTCTAAATATGATAGGATCAAATTTATCACACTTAAGAAGTTCTAAATAGACTAGGAAATCTAATATGAAGGTAGAATTAATTCTGAAGTCTTCTTTTCTTGTTGTGGCTAGGATGAATAAGGAATTGTTGTAAGAAAATGATTCTGAAACATTTTTGAATTCTTGTCACACTTGAAAACTATGTTGCAATCCATTAAAGATCCTTGTAGAGCTAGGAGATTCCCAAAACAATCTGGCCATATCCTTGTATCATTAGGGAAAACAAGCCTAACAAGGATGGTATGGGATCGACACATCGACCTCTTGTTCCACATGAATTGGGCTCTGCTTGGACCTTAATTAGATTAATTAGAGGTTGTCCTTCATGCACCTTAGATGTTCCAAGCTCCTCTGGGTCTATCTAGCTCCATTTGTTTTGAACAAGCCCATTCAATGATTCTTTAAGCTTCTTTGCCCTAACTCTTGTAATTGGACCAATTGGCACCTCAAATGGGTCATTGGTATGATTACGCTTAGTGTTGGGCTAATCCTCATCACTTGTTCTCTTTAAGATGATTCATCCTTGAATATTTAATATGAAAAACACCATTTCAAGGAAACAAACCACCATCAACCCAAAATAAAAGATTATAAGCCCTGCATAGTCTTGTTAGGAAAGAAAATATTCAAATAAACCTCTCCTTCACATATAAGCTCTTACTTTCATCCGTATTCTCCCTTTTAAGCTTAAATTGATCCTTATAAACCTGTTTTGGTATTAAAGAAATAAAAGCTACGAACTTTCCATCTTTCACAAAAGAAAATCTATTTTTGAACCAATAATGTATAGCTTTTGAGCATATTGACAAAGTCTACCTAACAACAAATGACTAGCATGTATACGTACAACATTACACAACATCTCATCACAATACTTTCCAATAGAGAATGCAACTAAAACCTATTGAAACACTTTCACCTCTCTAAAGTCATTTAACAATTGCAATTTATATGGAATAGGGTGTTTTGAGGTAAGTGAGTTGAATTTATCCACCAAATCGAGATTAGCCATATTAGTGCAATCCTCACTATTAATGATTATACTAATTTTCTTATTATGAATATGACACTTCATATGAAAGATGTATCATTGCTCCTCTAAATCTCTCATATTAACCTGTAAACTTAGTGCTCTTTTGACCACAAGCTCCTTCCCCTTAACCAAATACATAACACAATCATCACTTGCATCCTTAAGTAAGGGCATCTCCTCCTTATCACTAACGTCCCTATCAATCACGACCTCACCATGAGCCTTCATAACCATATCTTGTTTGTTTGGACACTACGAAACAACATGACCAACTCCTAAATAACAAAAACATTTTATGTCACTGATACGATCCAGGCAAGGTCAAATTCGGATTTTGATGTAAAATGTGCAACTATGCAGTTTTACAACAATAATCATAATTCTCAATCCAACCGTTGGATCGGGCTAAAATCTTACATGGAGTCTCCTGACATGTTTTCCTACCTTGGGTTAAAATTCCAGGTCAATCGGAGTTCGAAAAAGCATCTCAATACTGGTCAACAAAGGTTGTACAAATTTTGTTATTTATTTTCTTTTGACTTGTGTACTTCCTATTTGGGCAGGATTCTTTTCCTAAAAGGATGTGGTATCTTGTTTTGAGAATCTCCTAGTTCTACAAAGATCTTTAATGGGCTGTACCATAGTTTCCAAGTGTGGTAAGGATTCATAAATGTTTCAGAATCCTTTTCTTACAAGGATTCCTTAGTCATCCTAGCTACAATAAGGAAAGAAGACTTTAGAATTAATTCTACATTCATATCAAATTTCCTAGTCTATTTGAGACTTCTTAATGGTGACGAACTGATTTTAGCATATTTAAGATAGTAATTTTTAGATTATTATTTTTTTCTTAGTATTTGGGTTATTATTACTTATTTGGGTCAATTGTAAGATAGCCTCATATAAATCCACCTAAGGGGGGTCTATTAGGGTTTATTTAAGTCTTGAGTTAGTATAAATAAAGTCATAAGAAAACATGTAACTTAGACAATTCAGATTAATAAAACTTTTTGTTTGTTGCACTTGTTGTGTGTTAGTGGGATAATTTCCCTTCCTTGGTTCTCTAAAGAACTGAAACGACTTATCAAAGAACAACTGGCTTCGCGGTGTCATCCTTATACCTTTCATTCACGAATCAATATTCGTTGGGTGGGGGTTTTTCGTTTTCAATAGTGTTGGTGCCTAGGTACAAGTTATCTTTGTGTCACACTCCTATCAAACTTGATTCATTTGGCTTTTCAGGAATTAGTGTCTTTGCATGTGGGTTGCGTGATCACGAGGTTCGCGTCGATCCCACGATTCACGTGACCACGTGTCATTGTCTGGAGATTTTTTTTCTCTTTTGGATTCGTAGTTTTTGTCCTTCATATTCATTTGAGAATGGTAACTTATATTAGCCTTCCAATTAGGTTTCCAAGGTGACGAAGAACCTAACGGTTGGCTTGGCCATAAACTACCCTTATACTTAAGCTATCTCTCCACTTATGTTGCCATATGCACCATATCCTCCAACTTCATATAATGTTATAACTCCATAATATTCACAATCTCGTGATTCCATCCATTCAATAACCTAGCTATAGTGGCCTCCCTATCCTCCATTATATTAGCCCGAATCATCATGATTTCCATCTTCTTATGGTACTCACAGCCCTTTTTGTACCTTGGTTCAAACACTACAACCTTTGGTATAATTCCTTATAATAACGACTAATAATAAATTGTCTCTTCATAATGGCCGTCATCCCCTCCCAAGTCTCATCAAGCCTCTCATGATTTCATCTGTGACTCAACACAAGTTGATCCCACCAACACAAGTTGATCCCACCATACAATAACATAATATGTGAACTCAATTATGACAAGCTTAACCTTTTTTACCCTCCAAATAGCTATGACTATCAAATATGATCTCCATCTTCTTCTCCCACTCCAAATACTCATCCAGGTCATTTTCCCCTTGAAATGAAGGAATTTTCATCTTAATGCTACCTAAACTTGTATCTACCACATATTGATACCCATTATTACCCAAATCATCTCCTTAGCCGAACTGGCAATCTCTCCTAAGTCTCCTATACCTATGGTTTCTAGGTTGCCCAAACTGATCTCCATTGCCTAAAGGCGCACTATCATAATTCTCATCACCCATCTCATCAAGATTATTGTTAGTAATAGGACTAACATGCCTTTCATGCCTTTTAACATTGTTTCTACTCTGATCAACCCTATTTCACAAACCATCAATTTAAGAATCATGTTTCCCCCTTCTCTCCATCATATGCTCTGAATTCCTTATTACCTTATTTATCCTTTCCATCTACAATACTAAGGCTTGAAGTTAAGAAACCTGATTTTTAATTGATGGTGTGATCTTGGTGCTGACTGACATCTTTAAATCTGTAAAAAAACATTAGTGACAAAGAAAAAATTATTTCCTTACACACTCCCTCACATGTTTACACTCCTTGCATGTTTCACTCAATTAGGCTTTTCATTTTGAGATTCAACATAACCAAATAAAATAGCTTAGTAGCGCAATTCAAATATGTGTAATCACTTAAGAAGTAAGAAATTTAAGCATTATGCCACTGTATTTTTATGATTCACCTTTTTTTTTATTGCTTTGGCAGGGAAACCTTAATTTATTTTGACTTTGACTTGGTCATTTTTTTTATTGCTTTGGCGGGGCAACCTCAATTTGTTTTAACTTTGACTTGGTCAGTTTTGCCTTTCACTTAGGTATGCCCCCTTAACATTTGTAATTATTATGTGATTTGTATATTGACACACGAGTGTCCTCTTCTGGTCCAAATAGAGTTGGGTTACTTGAGGTTCAATAACTGCAGGATGGATGTGTTTTTGTTGTGACTTATATGTATGGTTTGAATACACTTGCTGACCGAAAGGATCTGTGAGAGTATTTAAGATTGCATGCAGTAGGTTATCAGAATAAGCCTTGGTTGATATTGGGTGACTTTAATGCTTTTTTAAGCACTTTAAATAAGTATGGGGGTGATCTTGTTTAGCGTGAATATATGGATAATTTTGGTGCTTGTGTACAGGATGCGAAACTGGTTAAAGTTCCTTTTATAGGTTTGAAATTGTCATGGCATAATAGTTAGCAAGATGCAAGGACTATTTTAGAGAAGCTAGACTGGGTTTTTGGCAACTCTACCTAGTTTTCATTACCTGGCCAACTACTTGTTTAGAATTCTTTCTTATAGAGCATTCAAATCACAGTGATGTGGTCGTGTAGTTTGGTACATCAATTCCCAAAGTAAGAAATTTCTTTAAGTTCTTAAATTTTTAGACTAATAAGGATGATTTCTTAGGAATTGTTGAGGATGTCTGGCATAATCCTATAGAGGTAGATACCTTTTCAAAAACAAGAAACCATAACAAATTCTATAATTGAACCCTAGAGAGAAGAGAGAGAGAGAAAAGAGAGAGAGAGTGGTGCTGTTGGAGCTACATCTACTCCGTCCACCGTTGGATTGTTCTCATTTCTGACTATGTTGTTCCTTCCAACCTTCTCTCAACATTGACCGAACGGATTTGTTATCCAATCAACGAGGTAAGAGATATTGATCTCGCAAATATTTCTACTATTCTGCATTTTCAGTTCTGGAACTATGGAGAAGTGGTGAAGTTGCAGCATAGTGAATGGATTATCATAGACATGAAGGGCTTTACCTTATGTGAAGATTAAATCACAGTTCTTTGGAAAAAGTTTCATCTTTTCTTGCTAGTTCGAGTGGTTTGTCATAGCTTGATCTCCTTTGTTCACCGTTGGATCGTTACCATTTTTTAGTATGTTGCTCTTGAACCCACTCTACATTTTGACCATACGGATCATTGTTATAATCGGTTGTCTTGGGAGATATTGGCCTCGTAATTTTGTAATTCTCTCCTTCCTTCATGAACTATTCGCATCTTGTTGTTTATGAGTTAGGTTGCTTATTTTTCGAAGTTTCCAATGGTTAGCTCTAAGATTGAACAACACAATCAAGTTAAGTCTGGACATACATTAAGATTAGAATTGCAAGATATGTTGAATAGCCATGGGATGAAGATTTCTCAATTTCAAGCGATTCCGATGTTAGTATAGAGAACCACTCTCTTGTCCAAGCTCCTAATGTTGTTCCGAAATGAACCATGTGTTGGGTTCTAAAGTTCATGACGTCAAGGTAGGGTCTCATCAAGAAGAAAAAATAAAACATAGCCAAACATTGAACTTTTTAAATGCTTTGAAGGGTTCCGATGTTGATGACAATGAGGGTAGCAAGACCCTTGGCATTAGTTCATCCGTAATCTGCACTTTGCTCCCCCTACTATGATGGATGGTCGGTGTGACAAGAGCTCCTCCACTTGATGTGTTTGAAGATGGCTGCGAATTTTGGAAATCCACCCTAGTTGGTCATTTTGTGGGGCAAAATTACCGTACCCAGTGGTTAATTCTATTGCCAACGGAATATGGAGCTCCTATGGTCTATCGAAGTTTTGTCTTCGGATAACGGTTTCTACATCTTCAATTTTGATTCCGTGATCATGCCACTAATGTGCTTGAACGAGCCCCATGGCACATGGCCAACGAGCCTTTGGTGCTTAAACGTTGGCGGTAGAACATGCAATTTTTGAAAGATGATTTGGCCGAGTTCCGGTATGGGTTCGGTCCGTATAATGTCCCTCTCGGTATTGGACTATTAAGGGGTTGAGCTGTGGCGAGTGCTATTGGAGTCCCTCTTCATGCCGATCATACGACATTGTTGCGTAAAAGGCTTAGTTACGCAAGAGTTTGCGTTGAGATAGATGCTTCGAAGACGTTGGTTAAGGAATATGATCTTCGCTGTCCAAATGGGTTATTCATACCAATTTCAGTTGAGTACGAATGGATACCGTCGAGTCGCAGTAATTGCAATGTCTTTGGACACACCACAGTGCTATGTGCTACTAATAACATTGATAATCTTAAAGTGGTGGCAGAGGGTAAGAGGAATCTAGGAGCTATGAACTCTAAATCTGCGGATAATAAGCGGAATCGGTTTGGTGGCGGTAGTTGGTAAACGAAACAAGGGTTCCGTGAGTGGGGAGAATGCCTCCTTGGCATCTAAAGTGGGTAATTGTAATGAGAATGGTTGTTCAACATCCGGTATGTCCGATTGTAAGATGATTGATCATGCGGCATCGGATGTGCACAATCTTGCTTGTCATGAAGATGAAAATCCTTCCTCTCCTCTTGTCTTGAAGAGTTTACGAGAAGACATGAATCGGGAGCAAGGGAAGGCAAAATCTTGCTTTAGATCAAGATATGGACGCAATGAGAGGTGATACGGATGGGGAACAAACCGATAAGGAGTCAACATCAACGATCCCGACAACCCCTCAAACCCCGAATTCCACCGAAAGGGAAACGTGAATCGGTTAGCAATTAAGGCTAGAGACTCTCTAGAGAAAAAGAAAAGGGGTTCAAAAGCTTCTTCAAAAAAGCATAAGAAATCTGGCTCCTCTCCAGGAGGCACGTCAAGGTAATCTTTGTGTTCTTTTTTGTACTCCTCTCTATTTCCTATGATTATTGGATGTTGGAATATTAGAGGTTTGAATGATCCTATAAAGCATTCAAATTGCGTCGGCTCATCCATCAAGAGAGGATAGCTCTTTTTGGTCTGGTTGAAACTCGAGTTAAAGACAAGAATAAAGATAATGTTTCTCAACTTCTTCTGCGTTCTTGGTCCTTCTTGTATAATTATGATTTCTCTTGTCGTGGGCGTATTTGGGTTTGTTGGAAAGCTGATACGGTGAAGGTGGATGTTTTTGGAATGTCGGACCGGGCTATTCATGTTTACGTCACTATATTAGCTACCAATATAAGTTTCAATACTTCAATTATTTATGGAGACAATAATGCTTCCTTACGTGAGGCATTATGGTTTGATATTGTGAGTCCTAGTGATGGATGGGAGTCAACCCTGTGGATTCTTATGGGTGATTTTAATGCTATCCGCAACCTGATCCGGACAGGTTAGGAGGGTCTACTACGTGGGCTGGTACTATGGACGATTGGATACATGTATTCGAGAAGCGAAAGTAGATGATCTTCGGTATTCAGGTATGCATTATACTTGGTCAAACCAATGTCCTGAGAATCTGATTATGCGGAAACTAGATAGAGTGCTTGTCAATGAGAAGTGGAATCTGAAATTTCCATTATCGGAAGCGAGATTTTTGCCTTCGGTATGTCGGACCATTCTCCTATGGTGGTAAGGGTTATTGGCAATGATCGGAACATAAAGAAACCATTCAGATTCTTCGATATGTGGATGGATCATGACGAGTTCATGCCCTTGGTGAAGAAGGTATGGGATCGAGAACTGGGGTTGTCCAATGTATCACGTGTGTTGCAAACTAAGAAAGCTAAAGCGAGAATTGAAACTTTTCAATATGGCTCACTTCTCCAACATTTCGGATAGAGTGAAAGATGCAAAAAACGAAATGGATAAGGCTCAACAGGCTCTGCATACAGCGCATGAGAATCCAATTTTGTGCATGCGAGAAAGGGATCTTGTTCATAAATACGCTTCTATCGTCGTGTGAAGAGAGTTTTTTCAAGCGAAGGCAAGGATACAATGGCTTAGCTTGGGGGATCGAATACTAGCTACTTTCACAAATCAAGAAATGGAAGACGTAATAGAAATAAGCTTCTATCACTTACAAGGGAGGATGGAGAGGTTGTCGAAGGACACGAGGCGATCAAATCGAAGTAATTGCATACTTCCATCGTGTGTTAGGTGTTGATCGGATGCCTAGGGTTCTGAACGAGGAAGTGATGGAATCGACAATTAACTTGAAACTGTCTTCAACGCAACAGCATGTTCTCGCACAAGATGTAACAAGGGAGGAGATTAAGCATGCTATGTTTAGTTTCAGACTCGTAGAATGCTTAAAGAAATGAATGCTACATCCATTTCCCTTATTCCTAAAGTTGCTAATCCTACAAGGTTGACAGATTTCCGTCCTATATCTTGCTGCAAATCCGATGTACAAATGCATCGCTAAGATTCTAGCTGGGAGAATCAAAGTTGTTTTGCCATCCTTAGTTGGCCCATATCAGACTGCTTTTATCTCAGGACGGAGAATCAGTGATAACATTCTTTTGTCTCAGGAACTAATGAAAGGCTATCATAAATCTATGGGACCTGCTCGTTGTGCTATGAAAGTTGATCTGATGAAGGCTTATGACTCGGTGCGGTGGGATTTCGTTGACGCTATGTTAATAAAAATGGGATTCCCTAGAACAGTCATTGATTGGATCATGGTTTGTGTTACATCATGTCAATTCTCTATCAACGTCAATGGAGAGCTTGCGAGTTACTTTCAAGGGGGAAGAGGGCTGAGACAAGGGGATCCATTGTCCCCATATTTGTTTGTCCTATGTATGGAAATCCTGTCGGGGCTATTCTGCAAGATGAGTGCCAACCAAGAATTCAAGTTCCACTGGAGATGCAAGAAGGACAGAATTTCTCATCTTTGTTTCTTTTGATGACTTGATGATTTTTAGCAACGGGGATGTAAACTCAATCCGTATGATCGAACCGTGCTCACAAAGTTTCAAGATCTATCAGTCCGTATCCAAATCCAAACAAAAGCGACGTCTTCTTGAGCGGTGTGTTAAATCTTGAGAGGGAACAAATTATTCATATTCCCCGGGTTTAGAGGGGGGAGCTCCCAATGAAATATTTGGGAGTACCTCTTCTCTCGCCCGACTAAAGGCTGTTTATTGTAAGGGCCTCGTGGATCGAATCACCTCTAAAGTTCGACATTGGACTTGTAGAACACTCTCGTATGCGGGGCCGGGTACAACCGATTAATTCGGTCTTATTTTCCATACTGGTCTATTGGGCATCTCTCTTTCTCCTACCGGGCAAGTAATTAAAAATGTGGAGCAAATTATGAAATCCTTTCTTTGGTCGGGTTCGGATATGAGAAGTCTTTGGGGCTAAAGTGGCTTGGGATCGGGTATGTCTTCCAAAAAAAGGAGGGGGGCTAGGAATAAAAAGGATAACAGAATGGAACAAGATTGTTTTGTTGAAACACATTTGGAACCTGTGCAATGACTCAGATGGCTCAATATGGTCTACTTGGATCAGATCCAATCTGTTGCAGGTAGGAATTTTTGGACAATCAAGACGCCACGAATTGCTCTTGGGCTTGGGGAAAGATTCTAAAGCTCGGATCCTTAGCATGGCCAAGATGAAGTACATCATAGGAGATGGAATGACAACCTCTCTATGGTTTGATAATTGGCATCCTCAAAGCCCACTCGCGGATTCTTACGGGGAAAGATTCATCTATGATTCAGGTATGGCCAAGAACGTGAAGGTGAATATGCTAATTCGAACTTCGGAATGGAAAACTCCTACCACCCAAGCTATTGGTCGGCACCCCATTATAGAAGCCATTCCTTCCAATTCTAATCCTAAGATGGGGCAAAAGGATGAGATAGTTTGGTTGGATTCGCCAAATCACAGATTCTCGGTCAAAGTAGCTTGGGAACAATTAAGACGTCATCGTCAGATGGTTGAATGGCATGACATTGTGTGGTTCAAGAATGCTGTTCCAAGACATTCATTTCTTCTATGGATGGTCATCCAACGAAACTCACAACTCAAGATAAACTTCATCGGTTTGGTATACATGGTCCCAATAGATGCTCACTCTGTCTCCGCAACAATGAGGATCACAACCACTTGTTCTTTGAATGCTCCTATACTAAAGCCATCTAGTGGGATGTTTGTGACAGATGCGACATTCCAAGAATGAAAAAAGGCTGGGATGAATGGATTCGATGGGCCACCATCTCTTGGCATGGCAAGAGTTTCGTCAATTTTTCTCGTAAACTGAGTTTTGCGGCTCTGATGTATCATGTATGGCAAGAACGGAATGCAAGGATCTTTGCTGGAATGTCTAGAACTTCGAATTTGGTCTTTAATCAAATCGAATGTATCATTCGTGATAAGCTTGATTTGATGAGGAATGTCGTACCAACAAATGAAAACAAAAGGATCCAACGAGCTTGGAGGGTGAATACCATAGATTCTTAATTTGTTAGTTAGCTGGTTGTCTTGGTTTCCCTCACGAATCTAGTGAGGTTTCAGTTTTAGGGTCGGTGGCTAGCCTATAGCCATCTGTTGTTTTATGTTTCTGTTATCATTGTAAATGTGGGGTATGCCCCTTATAATGTTTGTATCTTCTTCTTTTAATACATACGTCAACTTACCAAAAAAAAAATAATCCTATAGAGGTACCCCTATATATAGGTTCACCAAAAGATTGAGTTTGTCGAAGCCTAAGTTGAAGTCTCAACATCGTCATCACACGAGCCACATATCTAGCCATGTGATAGAGATGAAGGCTTAGTGAGATGCAACACAGGTTCTACTTGTTGGGTCTCCTCAATCTACAGAGTATATGAATGCTGATAGGGTCCTTGCTAGACAATATGCTTAGTTGTGTAAAGATGAAGAGGCCTTTTTATAAGTAGAGATCTCGGTTTCAGTGGCTAAACCTGGGTGATAGAAACACCAAATTCTTCCACAGATCACAACTTTATAGATAGTCAAGAACAAGATTCATATTTTGACCAGTGAGATAGGAGAGTGACAGATTAGTAGGATTTTGGTAGTTGGTAGTCAAATAATTTCAGGGCTTGCTATCTTCCCATTCAGCCACCACTCCCAACTAATGCCTTTAGGTACTTTTCTGGTCGTATTTCACATGATATGCTACCTACTCTAGAGACTGTTATTATAGATGATGAGAATAGAAGGCTTTGTTCTCCATACTTAATGACAAAGCACCAGACCTGGATGGCTATCCTTCACTGGTTTTTAAAAAGGAGTTGGGGAATGCTTGGTGGTGATTTTATTGCTGCAATGAAGTATTTCTTTGAATTCTCCACTTTGCCTAAATGTGTTAATGCTACTAGAATAGCTTCTAAAAATAGAGAATCATGTTACTATGAATATAACTTTAGGCCTATATCATGTTGTAATGTGATGTATAAGTGCATATCTAAAGTCATTATGAGCATGTTGTTGTTGATACTGCTTGATGATATATGACCTTCTCAAATTGCTTTTGTGCCTAGGAGATAACATCAAATGCCATTTTTTTGACACAAGAACTCATACATAATTATCATTTACCCGATACTATATCTAAATGTGCTTTGAAAATTAACATCAGGAAAGCTTTTGATATAGTTAATTGGGAATTCATCCTCCTGGGTTTGAGAACTATTGGAGTCCCTAACTCCATGATTAGATGGATTGGTTTAAATGTCTACTGCACATCTCTTAGTGGCTATGAATGGGGAGTTGCATGTGTTTTTTTAGTTGGCCAGGGGTATCTAGCAAGGTGATCCTATGTCTCTTTATTTGTTTGTGCTGGCTATGAAGGGCTTGGGGGTATTTTTAAAAAGGCTACTCGGGACCAGAGATACCATTATCACTGAAGGTGTCAGCAGTAGAGTATTACTCATTTATGCTTTGCTGATGACCTTGTGATATTTTGTCAGGTAGACACAAATTTAGTAGGAGTAGTGAGGAGGGCTCTAGATGACTTCGATATTTTATTTTTATCAAATGTAAGAAATTTTATAAATTAAAACAAAATTAAGCTGGAAACCAACAAGTCAGAATATACAGACATGTACATATAGAGGCTAGGGGAACAAGCTCCCTTAAACAAATATCAATACATTACAAACTTAAACATAGCCTAACAAACAACTATATAAACAGCGCTGTAGAAGGCAACAAAACCCCAAAAAATGACGACAAGAACCTAATGCCTGGATAATAGCACAAAGTGTAATGTTGTAGCACAGGCCCCAACTGGACGTATACCAGCAGACAACAGAAGATGACTTTTCTATTTTATTAAGGTTGGTGATCAAACCAGAGAAGAGTCATGTTTTCTTATTAGGTATGGGTGATTTGAAAGCATCTCTCTTGGATCTCTTGGTTTTAGGTTAGGTTCCCTGCCAGTCAGATACTTGGGGGTTCCTTTGATTACTACCCGGCTGAAAAATAGTGACTGCATGGATTTGGTTTAACGGATTCTCTCTAAGATCAGGTTGTGGACCTCGACATCTCTTAAATATATTGGTCGTTTGCAACTGATCAAATCCATTCTCTTTTCCATCCAGATATATTGGTCTACTATGTTTATCCTTGTTCTATTATCAAGAAGATTGAGGGCTTGTTAACTACCTTCGTCTAGAAGGGTTCATCTATTTCCCTTTCAAGGAAAAATATGGCTTAGGCTTTGGTTTGCTATCCTCTACAGGAGGGTGGGCTTGGGATTAAAAGGGTCAAGACTTGGAATAGAGCAGTTATTTTCAAGTGATTAGTATTTAAAAGTACATTTTTAGCAAGGTTTTATATTATCATATTGCACTTAAAGTATCATTAAATTCCCTAACTTAAGCATGTTTTATAATAACAAGTCTGATAACATAAGATATCTTTAATTTATGGTAAATGCTAATTTTGAATGCAAGCATATCTCACAATTTAAAAGATTGATTGATATGTTTAACTATTGAAAGTGAAAAGACAAAGAGAAGGCCAAGCTTAAAGAAGAGATATTGATTCAATTCAAACCGGAACACCATTCAGTTATTGGATCATAATTGGAGCTGTAGAACATGGATGTAGGTCTAGTTTAATATGGATGGAAAGTTAAGACATAAGCCTATAACTTTCATAAAGAGTCAAGGATTCAAAACGGCCGTTTTCAAGTTCAAATTGTAGCAACAAAAGAGAAGTCAAAATTTGTCCTGCAGCCCAGACACTGTTTAATGTTCAGCTCATATCTCGAGTTCTAGAAGTCCAATTGAGTTCATTTTTGTTTTGTTGGAAAGCTGAGACAAATGCTCATAACTTTCATGCGGACTATCTGTTCAAATTCTGATGTTAGCAATGACGTTTTGTCTAGACAAAAAGATAATGGTTGTCACCAAGTCAAGAGGTGGCCACCACTTAATAATTAGTCATCAAATCAATAGTTTTTAATTTTAGCCTATAAAAGAAGACATTTGCCATACATTTAGATATCTTGGTGTTCATATCAATATCATATTCTTGCTTTCTTTCTTTGTATTTTTATAATGTTTAAGTTTTGCTTTCATTAATCTCATGTTTATGCTTTTCATCATAACTATGTTCTTATTTAGTTTATTTATGTTTCTCTTCTTCACAATGTTTAGCTAAGTTTATTGTGAAAAGGTTTCATTAATGGTGTAAGAATATGTATAATATAAACTAAACATGGACTTCAATGTTTATATCCAAGAAAGTTTGTTATTAACATGTCTTATCTTTTTATCTTACTAATTCTTAATACCTTGCTTCTTCACAACCCTTGGCACTTTCATAGTCTACTGTATGGTATAACTGACACCTGTGTTATTAAAGGAACTTGATTTGTTGTTAACATAAGTTAACATCCTGAATTCCTGACAATATTTAAAAGTATAGTGTTACTAAAATAAGATAATTAATATGATCGTGTTAAAAATTTATAATGAACTATTAAGGATAAATCATCCGATTGGAACCTCCTTTGTGTGTGGTTTTCAGTTGATTAATAAAAAGAGTTTATACTATACTTATTTCTAATTCTATTAATGAATCCTCTAACCTTGACAATTGCTTTTATCTTTGATTAATACTCACATCAATATCACATCTCAAAAGTTCTCTTCAACTCATTTTCATTTGTTGTTTATAATTTT
>CM027579.2:5241923-5283923 GCA_015852605.2 Populus deltoides
CATGCGCCAACCAGTAATAGTCCTAGTTGGAATTAACTCATTTTTCTCATTTGTTATCACAGTGACTCTAGACTTCTCGGGTACAACTTGGGTAGGACTTACCCATTTGCTGTCAGAAATATGATAAATGATTCCATTATCTAGAAGTTTAATGACTTCATTTTTCACTACTTCTTTCATATTAGGATTAAGTCTTCGTTGCATTTCTCTAGAGGGTTTAGCATTTTCCTCCAAATAGATCCTGTGTGTGCAAATCAAAAGACTAATTCCTTTTATGTCAGCTATGGTCCATCCTAATGCATTTTTGTGCATTTTCAGAATTTGTAATAACTTACCTTCTTGATGTGCGCATTAAGTTTGGAAGATATTATTACCGGAAAAGTTTCATGTTCTCCCAAAAATGAGTATTTGAGATTGAATGGTAATGGCTTCAAATCCAGTTTTGGTGGTTGAACACTTGAAGGTATGGACTCAATTGATCGTGGTGGCAATTCCTCAATTTCCGGTCTCCAACTATTTGCCTTTGATTCTTCCTGAAAATAAACCATTTGCAAATCATTAGATTCAACAATCTCAATTTTACTAGAAGTGGTTTGAAATTGGTCATGAACTAATTTTTCAATAAAGTCCACTTCCTGTAAATCATTATCATCTCCAGGTTGCTTGCAAATGTTGAAAATATTCATCTCTGATGTGCATCATGGGAATTATAATCCATCTTGTAAAGCTAAAACTAATATGCAAGAGGATTCAGATGGTCCAATGACAAGAGCGAGAGCGAAACAACTACAAAGGGCCTTGACGAGTCAAATTGGAATGATTGAAGCTGTGTCGGAGTTAAAAATTAGCAATCAATTTGAAATTGGTTCAAGGATGTTTATTTGCCTACAATTGGAACTTGGAGATGGGAAAAGCCCTTAATGGTTCTTTTGATGCTGGGCTACTTGAATTTGGGTTGATATGCAAATAAGTGAAGGAATTGATGTTGTTTATGGTCAGAACAGCAAATGAATTTGAACCCGAATTTGAAGTCATCCATTGCATGTGAAAACAAGACTAATCTAGGTGGATTTCAAGTTCAGAACATGTTCTTTCTAGATTGTCCAACCATGATTGCATTGGACTTTTGTGTAAGAAGATATGGTTGCTTTAAATTTGGTCTGTTTATGTTAGAAAGGTCAAAAAACATGTGCTAGTTAACTTGTCTAGGTTAGTTTGTCAAAGTCTATTTTTTGGGCTTGACTTCTGCCATGTTGAATTTTTCCTAACTTTGGAGGGATGTTCCAATTATAAATATAGTATCAAAATATGTAATAAAGCACTTTTGGCCAATATTTGAAACTCAATTCACAGAATTACGAGTTGTTCTTCCAAATTAATTTTGTGAAGAACCCTACCTGACTTATCACTCTTCAATCACAAAGAGTGTGGCGTCGAAATCCTAGATTGATCTTTGTGGCGCCCGATCGACTTATCAAAGTATCATTCTAGTCTATCCCCATCTTATTTACCTTATAATCACTATAATCCAGCCTAAACACCAAAAGAAAGACAACACAACCGCACCCATCCTTCATCCATTTTCATCGGATTCATTGTTGCCGGATTTGAATCATTCACGGCACATCATCCGGCATCGAGCATCGATTCGCGATCTAAAGGCGGAGCAAAAAAAAAAGAAGAAGAAAGGCTTGCTGGAATTAAGGTCGATAAACTTAATTATGGCAGGAGATAAAGAAGATTTGCCAGGAGGGTTAAGTTTGGAATAGGCACAGGTTATGGGCTTACAACGATCTCATGCTGAGATTCGAGATGAAATGACCGAATTCGTGAACAGTTGAATACCCTTATGCAAATGATACAAAGAAATAATTTGCAACCCCAACAGAGGCAAGCACTTAGGGTACCACGAAATGATATTATAGAAGGCTTACCAAGATCCAAATGGGGATGATGAGGCCGACGATAGGGCGTATCTAAGAAGGCAGAATTATAATCCTCCTAATGGTCTCAAACTTAAGATTCCACCATTTAGAGGAAGTAGTTCACCCGAGGAATACTTGGAGTGGATTCAGAAGGTTGAAAAGGTGTTTGAATGGTATGAATATTCTGAAGAAAGGAAGTGCAAGGTGGCAGCACTTGAGTTTACGGATTATGCTCTTTTATGGTGGGAAAAACTTAAAGATTCAGAGGAGAAGGGATGGAGAAGAGGAGATTACAACGTGGGCAACAATGAAAAGAGTGATGAAGAAGAGATTTGTTCCTGATTACTATAAACAGGAGCTATACATCAGACTTCAGACTTTGCGACAAGGATCTTTGAGCGTGGAAGAGTATGTGAAAGAGTTTGAGTTGCTGCTGATTCGATGTGAATTGATGGAACCCCAAGAGCAAACAATAGCTAGATTTCTTGGAGGGTTGAGGAAGGATATAGCTAATGTTGTTGAATTACAGCCGTATATCTTCCTTGAGGAAGTTATAAAGCTTGCAACTCGAGTAGAGAGGCAGCAGAAACGAGGAGGTGTGCGAACTGGTGTAACTACGTCAAGCACAACAAGGGCTGTTTCTACACCTACACGAACATGGAGCACACCTAAACGAGATGAGAAGGTGGAGTTTACTAAAGGGAATACCAGTTCTGATTCTTTGAAGGGAAAGGAGAAGGTGACAGAATCTCAACATCCTAGGAGGTCTCGGGACATCAAGTGCTTCAAGTGCTTAGGACATGGGCACATTGCTTCGGAATGTCCAAATAAAAGGGTGATGATTTTGCACGGGGATCATGGAGAGCTGATCAGTGGAGATGAGGTTGAAACAGAAGATGAAGATGAGGTACAAGTGGCTGAACAAGAAGAGGATTTCAACCAATGAAGGGAGATTTGTTGGTTGTGCAACGGGTTCCGAATGCAATAAATTGACGTTAGTGATGAGCAACGCGAGAACATCTTCCATACTCGATGTCAAATTCGAGATAAGGTGTGTGGGATGATCATCGATAATGGAAGTTGCACTAATGTTGCGTCAACTACCTTGGTGGAGAAATTGGGTTTAACTACCCTTCCACATCCCAGCCGTACATGTTTGCGCGATGGTTGAATGAGAAAGGGGAGATTCGGGTGACAAAGCAAGTCCGGTGTACCTTTTTCCATTAAAACCTATCATGACGAGGTTTTGTGTGACGTTATACCGATGTCAGCTAGCCATTTGTTGCTTGGGTCATCCATGGCGATTTGATAAGGAGGTGACCTATAATGGACGAAAGAACACTTATTCTTTTATGCTTTGAATGGAAAGAAGGTGAACTTGTTACCATTGAGTTCTCAACAAAGTTAGAGAGGATCAGATACGAAGCCAACAGAAGGAGGTGAAATCAAGTAAGGGGCTGTTGTTAGCCAAAAAAGGAGACATCAAACAAGCATTAGCTTCAGCGGGAGCTGTTTTCATGATCTGGGCAAAGCAATTACTACAAGTAGAAGGATTGGACTTACCAATACAGATTAAAGAATTGCTTGAAGAATTTAAAGATGTGTTTCCAGATGAATTACCTAAAGGGTTACCACCTATTCGCGGAATCGAGCATCAAATTGATTTGGTGCCGGGAGCTTCACTTCCTAACAGACCAGCATACAGATGTAATCCAGAGGAAGCAAAAGAGATTCAAAGGCAGGTTGGTGAGCTCTTAGAGAAGGGCTATGTGCGAGAATCACTTAGTCCATGTTCCGTACCTACTTTGCTCGTACCCAAGAAAGATGGTACCATGAGGATGTGTATGGACAGTCGCGCTATCAACAAAATAACAGTTAAGTATCGATTTCCTATACCCAGACTTGATGATTTGCTTGATGAGTTGCTTGGCGCTGCATTGTTTTCTAAAGTCGATTTAATGAGTGGTTATCACCAAATTAGAATGAAAGAAGGAGATGAATGGAAAACAGCATTTAAAACTAAACAGGGGTTATATGAATGGATGGATCCTTACCAAAAAAAAGGTTATATGAATGGATGGTAATGCCGTTTGGGTTATCTAATGCCCCTAGTACATTTATGAGGCTTATGAATCATGTTTTGAGGAAGTATATTGGGCTGTTTGTTGTAGTATATTTTGACGATATCCTGGTGTATAGCAAGACCTTTGATGATCATATGAAGCATCTCAGAGTTGTGTTTGAAACTTTGTGAGATTCTAAGTTGTATGGGAAACTCACAAAGTGTTACTTCTGTAAAGAAAGTGTCGTGTTTCTTGGGTATATTATCTCTAGCAGGGGAGTTAAGGTTGATGAGGAGAAAATTAAGGCAATTCGGGACTAGCCAAAACCTACTAGTATCGCTGTGTAGGAGTTTCCATGGTTTAGCTTCTTTCTACAGGCGATTTGTGAAAGACTTCAGCTCTATTGTTGCTCCTATGACAGAATGCTTGAAAAAAGGGAACGAGTTTAGATGGAGTGAAGATGCGCAGAAAGCTTTTGAGCTAATTAAGGAAAAGTTGTGTATCTTGCTCCGTTTTAGCACTTCCAGACTTTGCTAAAACATTCGAAATAGAGTGTGATGCTTCCGGAGTTGGAATTGGGGCTGTCTTGTTGCAAGAAAAGAGGCCGATTGCATTCTTCAGTGAAAAGTTAAATAGAGCACGTTTGAACTACTCTATTTACGACAAGGAGTTCTATGCTTTGATTCGGGCTCTAGAGGTATGGCAAGCACTACTTGTTGCCTAAAGAATTTGTTATACATACTGATCATGAATCCTTGAAGTATCTGAAGGGCCAAAGCAAGCTGAATCGCAGACATGCTAAATGGGTAGAGTTTATGGAGTCATTTCCTTATGTCATAAAGTACAAGAAAGGGCAAGTTAATGTGGTTGCTGATGCTCTTTCTAGGAGGTTTGTACTGATCTCTATGTTGAATGCAAAGCTGATGGCTTTTGAACAAGTAAAGGAACAAGTATGCTAATGATTCCTACTTTGCTAATGTGGTTGTCGAATGTGCAAAGGGAGCTTGTGATGGGTTCTTTATGCATGAAGGTTACTTGTTCAAAATGGGCAGAATGTGTATTCCTTCAGGATCGTTACGGGAGTTGCTTGTGCGAGAGGCTCATGGTGGTGGTCTTAGTGGTCATTTTGGGGAGAAGAAGACTTATGAGCTGCTGAAAGAACATTTCTTTTGGCCTAGCATGTTACGGGATGTGCACAAGGTGATTGAGAGATGTGCTATTTGCAAGAAAGCTAAGGGTAAAGAGAATGCATATGGACTGTATATGCCACTGCCTATTCTAGAGCAACCATGGATGGATGTTAGCATGGACTTTGTACTTGGGTTACCAAGAACACAGCGTGGAAAGGATTCAATAATGGTCGTGGTTGATCGATTCTCCAAAATGTCTCATTTCATTCCTTGCAACAAAACTGACGATGCAATACATGTTGCTGATTTGTTCTTTCAAGAGATTGTTCGTTTGCATGGAGTTCCTAAAAGCATTGTCTCCGATCGTGATACAAAGTTCTTAAGCCACTTTTGGAAGACTCTTTGGAGGAAGCTTGGAACGGTTACTTTTCAAGACGGGCATGTCATCCACAAACTGATGGACAAACTGAGGTAGTAAACCGAACTTTATCTTCCTTGTTACGGAATGTTATACATAAGAATTTGAAGAGTTGGGATAGTTGTTTGCCTATTGTGGAGTTTGCATATAATCGTAGTGTGCATGGGGCTACAAAATTTTCACCATTTGAGGTTGTGTATGGCTTTAATCCTTGTGTTCCTATTGATCTTGTTCATATTCCAATTGATGAGAGGACATCTATGGATGGAATTAGAAAGGCAGAATTGATGAAGAAACTACATGAGCAGGTTCGATTACATATTGAGGAGAAAACGACAAAGTATGCTAAACAAGCTAACAAGGGGCGGAAAATGGTTAGGTTTGAACCTGGAGATCTTGTTTGGATTCATATTAGCAAGGGCAGATTCCCAAGCAAACGTAAGTCCAAGTTGATGCCAAGAGCTGATGGTCCATTTCGGATTATAGAGAAGGTGAATGACAATGCGTATAAGGTAGATCTTCCTGGTGATTACAACGTATCAGCTACTTTTAATGTGAAAGACTTGACTCCATACTTGGATGACGATGACGATTCTGATTTGAGGACAAATCATTTTCAACCCGGGGCTGATGATGTGCATCATGGGAATTATAATCCATCTTGTAAAGCTAAAACTAATATGCAAGAGGATTCAGATGGTCCAATGACAAGAGCGAGAGCGAAACAACTACAAAGGGCCTTGACGAGTCAAATTGGAATGATTGAAGCTGTGTCGAAGTTAAAAATTAGCAATCAATTTGAAATTGGTTCAAGGATGTTTATTTGCCTACAATTGGAACTTGGAGATGGGAAAAGCCCTTAATGGTTCTTTTTGATGCTTGGCTACTTGAATTTGGGTTGATATGCAAATAAGTGAAGGAATTGATGTCTGTTTATGGTCAGAACAGCAAATGAATTTGAACCTGAATTTGAAGTCATCCATTGCATGTGAATACAAGACTAATCTAGGTGGATTTCAAGTTCAGAACATGTTCTTTCTAGATTGTCCAACCATGATTGCATTGGACTTTTGTGTAAGAAGATATGGTTGCTTTAAATTTGGTCTGTTTATGTTAGAAAGGTCAAAAAACATGTGCTAGTTAACTTGTCTAGGTTAGTTTGTCAAAGTCTATTTTTTGGGCTTGACTTCGCCATGTTGAATTTTTCCTAACTTTGGAGGGATGTTCCAGTTATAAATATAGTATCAGAATATGTAATAAAGCACTTTTGGCCAATATTTGAAACTCAATTCACGACATCGAGTTGTTCTTCCAAATTAATTTTGTGAAGAACCCTACCTGACTTATCACTCTTCAATCACAAAGAGTGTGGCGTCGAAATCCTAGATTGATCTTTGTGGCGTCCAGATCGACTTATCAAAGTATCATTCTAGTCTATCCCCCATCTTATTTACCTTATAATCACTATAATCCAGCCTAAACACCAAAAGAAAGACAACACAACCAGACCCATCCTTCATCCATTTTCATCAGATTCATTGTTGCCGGATTTCGAATCATTCACGGCACATCATCTGGTATCAGAGCATCAGTTGCGATCTAAGGCGGGAGCAAAAAAAAAAAGAAGAAGAAAGGCTTGCTGGAATTAAGGTTGATAAACTTAATTATGGCTGGAGATAAAGAAGATTTGCCAAGAGGGTTAAGTTTGGAACAGGCACAGGTTATGGGCTTACAACGATCTCATGCTGAGATTCGGGATGAAATGACTGGAATTCGTGAACAGTTGAATACCCTTATGCAAATGATGCAAAGAAATAATTTGCAACCCCAACAGAGGCAAGCACTTAGGGTACCACGAAATGATATTATAGAAGCTGACGAAGATCCAAATGGGGATGATGAGGCCGACGATAGGGGCAGACTAAGAAGGCAGAATTATAATCCTCCTAATGGTCTCAAACTTAAGATTCCACCATTTAGAGGAAGTAGTTCACCCGAGGAATACTTGGAGTGGATTTAGAAGGTTGAAAAGGTGTTTGAATGGTATGAATATTCTGAAGAAAGGAAGTGCAAGGTGGCAGCACTTGAGTTTACGGATTATGCTCTTTTATGGTGGGAAAACTTAAAGATTCAGAGGAGAAGGGATGGAGAAGAGGAGATTACAACGTGGGCAACAATGAAAAGAGTGATGAAGAAGAGATTTGTTCCTGATTACTATAAACAGGAGCTATACATCAAACTTCAGACTTTGCGACAAGGATCTTTGAGCGTGGAAGAGTATGTGAAAGAGTTTGAGTTGTTGCTGATTCGATGTGAATTGATGGAACCCCAAGAGCAAACAATAGCTAGATTTCTTGGAGGGTTGAGGAAGGATATAGCTAATGTTGTTGAATTACAGCCGTATATCTTCCTTGAGGAAGTTATAAAGCTTGCAACTCGAGTAGAGAGGCAGCAAAAACGAGGAGGTGTGCGAACTGGTGTAACTACGTCAAGCACAACAAGGGCTGTTTCTACACCTACACGAACATGGAGCACACCTAAACGAGATGAGAAGGTGGAGTTTACTAAAGGCAATACCAGTTCTGATTCTTTGAAGGGAAAGGAGAAGGTGACAGAATCTCAACATCCTAGGAGGTCTCGGGACATCAAGTGCTTCAAGTGCTTAGGACATGGGCACATTGCTTCGGAATGTCCAAATAAAAGGGTGATGATTTTGCATGGGGATCATGGAGAGCTGATCAGTGGAGATGAGGTTGAAACAGAAGATGAAGATGAGGTACAAGTGGCTGAACAAGAAGAGGATTTCGAACCAATGAAGGGAGATTTGTTGGTTGTGCAACGGGTTCTGAATGCACAAATTGACGTTAGTGATGAGCAACGCGAGAACATCTTCCATACTCGATGTCAAATTCGAGATAAGGTGTGTGGGATGATCATCGATAATGGAAGTTGCACTAATGTTGCGTCAACTACCTTGGTGGAGAAATTGGGTTTAACTACCCTTCCACATCCCAGGCCGTACAGTTTGCGATGGTTGAATGAGAAAGGGAGATTCGGGTGACAAAGCAAGTCCGTGTACCTTTTTCCATTAAAACCTATCATGACGAGGTTTTGTGTGACGTTGCGCCGATGTCAGCTAGCCATTTGTTGCTGGGTCGTCCATGGCAGTTTGATAAGGAGGTGACCTATAATGGACGAAAGAACACTTATTCTTTTATGCTTTGAATGGAAAGAAGGTGAACTTGTTACCATTGAGTTCTCAACAGTTAGAGAGGATCGATCCGAAGCCAACGGAAGGAGGTGAAATCAAGTAAGGGGTCAGTTGTTAGCCAAAAAAAGGAGACATCAAACAAGCATTAGCCAGGAGCCGTTTTCATGATCCGGGCAAAGCAATTACTACAAGTAGAAGGATTGGACTTACCAATACAGATTAAAGAATTGCTTGAAGAATTTAAAGATGTGTTTCCGGATGAATTACCTAAAGGGTTACCACCTATTCGCGAATCGAGCATCAAATTGATTTGGTGCCGGGGAGCTTCACTTCCTAACGACCCAAGATACGATGTAATCCAGAGGAAGCAAAAGAGATTCAAAGGCAGGTTGGTGAGCTCTTAGAGAAGGGCTATGTGCAGAATCACTTAGTCCATGTTCAGGTAACCCTACTTTGCTCGTACCCAAGAAAGATGGTACCATGAGGATGTGTATGGACAATGCGCTTATCAACAAAATAACGATTAAGTATCGATTTCCTATACCCAGACTTGATGATTTGCTTGATGAGTTGCTTGGCGCTGCATTGTTTTCTAAAGTCGATTTAATGAGTGGTTATCACCAAATTAGAATGAAAGAAGGAGATGAATGGAAAACAAGCATTTAAAACTAAACAGGGGTTATATGAATGGATGGATCCTTACCAAAAAAAAGGTTATATGAATGGATGGTAATGCCGTTTGGGTTATCTAATGCCCCTAGTACATTTATGAGGCTTATGAATCATGTTTTGAGGAAGTATATTGGGCTGTTTGTTGTAGTATATTTTGACGATATCCTGGTGTATAGCAAGACCTTTGATGATCATATGAAGCATCTCAGAGTTGTGTTTGAAACTTTGCGAGATTCTAAGTTGTATGGGAAACTCACAAAGTGTTACTTCTGTAAAGAAAGTGTCGTGTTTCTTGGGTATATTATCTCTAGCAGGGGAGTTAAGGTTGATGAGGAGAAAATTAAGGCAATTCGGGACTGGCCAAAACCTACTAGTATCGCTGATGTGAGGAGTTTCCATGGTTTAGCTTCTTTCTACAGGCGATTTGTGAAAGACTTCAGCTCTATTGTTGCTCCTATGACAGAATGCTTGAAAAAAGGGAACGAGTTTAGATGGAGTGAAGATGCGCAGAAAGCTTTTGAGCTAATTAAGGAAAAGTTGTGTACTGCTCCAGTTTTAGCACTTCCAGACTTTGCTAAAACATTCGAAATAGAGTGTGATGCTTCCGGAGTTGGAATTGGGGCTGTCTTGTTGCAAGAAAAGAGGCCGATTGCATTCTTCAGTGAAAAGTTAAATGGAGCACGTTTGAACTACTCTATTTACGACAAGGAGTTCTATGCTTTGATTCGGGCTCTAGAGGTATGGCAGCACTACTTGTTGCCTAAAGAATTTGTTATACATACTGATCATGAATCCTTGAAGTATCTGAAGGGCCAAAGCAAGCTGAATCGCAGACATGCTAAATGGGTAGAGTTTATGGAGTCATTTCCTTATGTCATAAAGTACAAGAAAGGGCAAGTTAATGTGGTTGCTGATGCTCTTTCTAGGAGGTTTGTACTGATCTCTATGTTGAATGCAAAGCTGATGGGTTTTGAACAAGTAAAGGAACAGTATGCTAATGATTCCTACTTTGCTAATGTGGTTGTCGAATGTGCAAAGGGAGCTTGTGATGGGTTCTTTATGCATGAAGGTTACTTGTTCAAAATGGGCAGAATGTGTATTCCTTCAGGATCGTTACGGGAGTTGCTTGTGCGAGAGGCTCATGGTGGTGGTCTTAGTGGTCATTTTGGGGAGAAGAAGACTTATGAGCTGCTGAAAGAACATTTCTTTTGGCCTAGCATGTTACGGGATGTGCACAAGGTGATTGAGAGATGTGCTATTTGCAAGAAAGCTAAGGGTAAAGAGAATGCATATGGACTGTATATGCCACTGCCTATTCCAGAGCAACCATGGATGGATGTTAGCATGGACTTTGTACTTGGGTTACCAAGAACACAGCGTGGAAAGGATTCAATAATGGTCGTGGTTGATCGATTCTCCAAAATGTCTCATTTCATTCCTTGCAACAAAACTGACGATGCAGTACATGTTGCTGATTTGTTCTTTCAAGAGATTGTTCGTTTGCATGGAGTTCCTAAAAGCATTGTCTCTGATCGTGATACAAAGTTCTTAAGCCACTTTTGGAAGACTCTTTGGAGGAAGCTTGGAACGAAGTTACTTTTCAGTACGGCATGTCATCCACAAACTGATGGACAAACTGAGGTAGTAAACCGAACTTTATCTTCCTTGTTACGAGCTGTTATACATAAGAATTTGAAGAGTTGGGATAGTTGTTTGCCTATTGTGGAGTTTGCATATAATCGTAGTGTGCATGGGGCTACAAAATTTTCACCATTTGAGGTTGTGTATGGCTTTAATCCTTGTGTTCCTATTGATCTTGTTCATATTCCAATTGATGAGAGGACATCTATGGATGGAATTAGAAAGGCAGAATTGATGAAGAAACTACATGAGCAGGTTCGATTACATATTGAGGAGAAAACGACAAAGTATGCTAAACAAGCTAACAAGGGGCGGAAAATGGTTAGGTTTGAACCTGGAGATCTTGTTTGGATTCATATTAGCAAGGGCAGATTCCCAAGCAAACGTAAGTCCAAGTTGATGCCAAGAGCTGATGGTCCATTTCGGATTATAGAGAAGGTGAATGACAATGCGTATAAGGTAGATCTTCCTGGTGATTACAACGTATCAGCTACTTTTAATGTGAAAGACTTGACTCCATACTTGGATGACGATGACGATTCTGATTTGAGGACAAATCATTTTCAACCCGTATCGATGATGTGCATCATGGGAATTATAATCCATCTTGTAAAGCTAAAACTAATATGCAAGAGGATTCAGATGGTCCAATGACAAGAGCGAGAGCGAAACAACTACAAAGGGCCTTGACGAGTCAAATTGGAATGATTGAAGCTGTGTCGGAGTTAAAAATTAGCAATCAATTTGAAATTGGTTCAAGGATGTTTATTTGCCTACAATTGGAACTTGGAGATGGGAAAAGCCCTTAATGGTTCTTTTGATGCTGGGCTACTTGAATTTGGGTTGATATGCAAATAAGTGAAGGAATTGATGCTGTTTATGGTCGGAACAAAGAAATGAATTTGAACCCGAATTTGAAGTCATCCATTGCATGTGAAAACAAGACTAATCTAGGTGGATTTCAAGTTCGGAACATGTTCTTTCTAGATTGTCCAACCATGATTGCATTGGACTTTTGTGTAAGAAGATATGGTTGCTTTAAATTTGGTCTGTTTATGTTAGAAAGGTCAAAAAACATGTGCTAGTTAACTTGTCTAGGTTAGTTTGTCAAAGTCTATTTTTTGGGCTTGACTTCGCCATGTTGAATTTTTCCTAACTTTGGAGGGATGTTCCAGTTATAAATATAGTATCAGAATATGTAATAAAGCACTTTTGGCCAATATTTGAAACTCAATTCACAGAATTACGAGTTGTTCTTCCAAATTAATTTTGTGAAGAACCCTACCTGACTTATCACTCTTCAATCACAAAGAGTGTGGCGTCGAAATCCTAGATTGATCTTTGTGGCGTCCAGATCGACTTATCAAAGTATCATTCTAGTCTATCCCCCATCTTATTTACCTTATAATCACTATAATCCAGCCTAAACACCAAAAGAAAGACAACACAACCAGACCCATCCTTCATCCATTTTCATCAGATTCATTGTTGCCGGATTTCGAATCATTCACGGCACATCAATCTCCAACGTCATGTTTCCAAAAGATAGCTTCATCAGTCCATTCAATTAATCAACGCATTAGAAGTTGCATGAAACTGACGTCCTAAAATAACAGGAAATGAATTACATGCTTCAACAGGTTGTGTATCCAAGACAATAAAATCCACAAGGTAAATGAATTTATCCACTTGTACTAACGTGTCTTCATTTATTCCTCGAAGCACTTTTACAGATCTATTGGCAAGTAAAAGAGTTACAGAAATTGGTTTTAACTCACCTAAATTGAACTTTGAAAAACTGAATATGGAAGTAAATTCACACTGGCTCCAAGATCAAGTAAAGCTCTTTCAATTTTATGTTCTCCAATAAAGCATGAAATGTAGGACAACCAGGGTCTTTATATTTCAAAGCATTATTGTTCTGAAGAATAGCACTTACTTGTTCTACAAACAGACTTTCTTTTTCACATTCAGTTTTCTCTTCATAGTGCACAAATCTTTCAAAAATTTAGCATAAAAAGGAACATGTTTAATAGCATCCAATAAAAGTATATTGATCCTTACCTATTTGAAAGTTTCAAAGATTTCAGAGTTGTGATTGACTTTCCTTTGTTTGGTCATGGCATGAAGAAATAGAAGTGCTGGCGAAGAATCAGTCTTATCTTTACAATGTTCAGATTCAACCTCTTCCTTACCCTCAGAGATTGACTCATGATCTTTCTCACAAGGTTCAAGAATAGGTTTTTCAATAACCTTACCACTACGAAGAGTGATGACTGATTTGGCTTGATCCATGTGTTGGCTTCCAGAACTACTTGCATTGACATTGTATTGCCCCTTGGGATTTTGTTGTGGTTGAGATGGAAACTTACCTTTCTATTGGAAACTGAGAGCAGATGTCAATTTTGCAAGAGTATCTTTAAAATCTATCATGCTTTGAGCAAGTTGAGTATTGATTGTCTCTTGCTTTTCAATGAATGCATGCAATGTTTCCTCAAGATTTCTTCTAGGAGGTGCATATCCATGAGAATTTTAGAAATTATAGTGTGCTTGAAACGGTGGCTGTGAAGTTTGTGCATTATTGTTATCATTCTTCCAATTGAAATTTGGGTGATTTCTGCAACCAGGGTTGTATGTTTGCGAGTATGGGTTATGATTGGGCCTTTGAAAACTGTTTAAAGCATGGGCTTGTTCATAGAGACATTCCTTAAAAGAAGGCAAAGTTGGACAGTTATTGGTTGAATGTTTATTGGTTTCACAGATTTGACACACAATGTCTTGAACCAATTTTAGTTGATCACTCTTTTTTAATTCTAGTGCCTCGACTTTTCTAGCTACAGATGGAAACTTGGCTTGGAGGTCATGATCTTCCCTAAGGTTGTGCATACCTCCACTAGATGTATGAGGTTGGGTTTTAGCCTCAACTTTTCTAGCTAAAGATGCAAACTTGGCTTGGAGGTCATGATCTTCCTTAAGGTTGTGCATACCTCTACTAGATGTATGAGGTTGGGTTTTACTTGGTGCCTCATAAGTTCTTGTAGTGTCCTAATTTTGCATATTTTCAGCTAGCAAGTTTAGGTACTCCATTGCTTCATTAGGGTCTTTATCCTCCAATGTTCCATTGCACATCAATTCAACCATTTGCCTATCTCTAGGAGTTAACCCTTCATAAAAATGTGACATCAATCTCCATGTTTCAAAACCATGATGAGGGCAAGTATTAAGCAAGTCTCGATACCTGTCCCAACATTGGTAAAATGTTTCTCCTGGTTTTTGAGTGAAAGTGATTATTTGTGTTTTGAAAGAGTTTGTTCTGTGAGATGGAAAAAACTTCTTTAAAAATTATTGTTGCATTTCATCCCAAGCACGAATAGATCCAGGTCTCAAATTTTGTAGCCATGTTTTAGCTTTATCTTTTAATGAAAAAGGAAAAAACTTTAACCTAATGGTGTTCATGCTACAATTTGAGTCATTATAGGTGTTACAGACCCCCTCAAATTCCCTTAAATGCAAGTATGGATTTTCTAAATCTAAGCCATGAAAAGATGGTAGAAGTTGAATAATGCATGGCTTAAAATTAAAATGAGATGCATCAGGTGGAAAAACTATGCATGAGGGCGCACTCATTCTTGTGGGATTCATGTGGTCTCTAAGTGTTCTAACCCGAATATTCTCATTATGAAGCGATTGGTTATCTTCTTTGGCCATATTTTTTGAAAATGATGAGGATACCCTACAAAGTCTACCACTTAATGTACGTGACCACTTAATGAAAGTAAAAGAAAACGAAACAAAACAAAAGAAACAAAGTTAGATACACGAACAATGAAAAGAGAAAATAAAATAAATACTATAATTTGTACAAGAATTTACATCCCCAGCAGCGGCGCCAAAAACTTGACACGACCAAAAGATTGATGTCTTCTCCCAAGTGCAGGAGTGTCGAAGTAATAAATAACCCAACAAGACCGGGGTCGAACTACAGGGAGGTTCATTGTATAAATTATAAACAACAATAATACAACAACAACAATAATAGTAATAATAAAGAGAGCTTTGAGATGTGATATTGATCTAAGGATTAAACAATGATAAAAAAACAATTGTCAAGGTTAGAGGATCCACTAATGGTATTTCAAACAAGTATAGTATAAACTCTTATTATTACTAAACTGGAAACCACACACAAAGGAGGTTCCAATGGATTATAAATTGTTAACATGATTACATTAGTTATCTTATTCGAATAATGCTAATACTTGTAAATGTTGTCAGGCATTCATGATTATAACTTATGTTAACAACAAATCAAGTTCCTTTCATAGCACAGGTGTCGGTTATACCATACAGTTGGTCTATGAAAGTGCCAAGTATTTGTTGTACCAAGTGTTACACAACATAAATCTAGATTAACCATTTAACAAGCAAAGTATTAAAAGTGAACAAGATAACAAATATAAAACATGTTAGTATCGAACATTAAGGACAATATTGAGTTTATATTATACTTATTCTTACACCATTAGTGTAACATTTTCACCTTGACATGATTAACCTAGCTAGACATAATGAAAGAGAGAAACATAAATAAACAAGGAAAGAAAATGAAAAGCATAAGTAAGAGATTAATATAAGCACAACTTAAGCATTACAAAGAGAGAGCAAGAGCATGATCTTGATCTGCAAACCAAGATGCCTAAATACATGGCAAATGCATCCTTTTATAGGCCAAAATTCGAAACTATTGATTTGTTGACTAATTGATGAATGGGTGGCCACATCTTGACGTGATGACAATTCTTATCTTCTTATCTGCCAAAAACGTCATTGATAATGTCATAATTTGAACAAACTTCAAGCATGAAAGTTCTAGGAAATTGTCTCATATTTCTAGGGTAAAAATTGGAGATCATTTGGACTTCTAGAACTCAAGATATGGGCTGAACACTAAACGGTG
This sequence comes from Populus deltoides, assembly GCA_015852605.2. Taxonomy (NCBI): domain Eukaryota; kingdom Viridiplantae; phylum Streptophyta; class Magnoliopsida; order Malpighiales; family Salicaceae; genus Populus; species Populus deltoides. The sequence continues at coordinate 5,257,941 of CM027579.2, forward strand.
TCTGGGCTGGAATACAGATTCGGACTTCTTTGTTGTTGCTATAATTTGGACTTGAAAACGGCCTTGTTAAATCTTGGGCTCCTCATGAAAGTTATAGGCCTATGTCTTACCTTTCCATCCATATAAAGTAGACCTAAATCCGAGATCTACAGCTCCAGATATGACCCGATTACCGAACATTGTTCCAGTTTGGACTGCACCACCGTCTCTTTTCTAAGTTTGGCCATCTTTTTGTCCTTTCAATTTCAGTACTTCAACTCATCAATGAATTCTTTCATTTATGTGATAGGCCTGCATTTAAGATGAACACTTACCATAAATTAAAGGTATCTTATATTATTAGATATGTTATTATAAAACATGCTTTAGTTAAGGAGTTATTGATACTTCAAGTGCAAAATGATGATATAAAACCTTGATAAAAATGCACTTTTAAGTATTATTCAATATGAAACATAATTCTTGTGATTCATCAAAGAGCACTTCTATATTATTTTGGAGACCATTCTTGAAAACTGCCAATACAAAGATTGATTGTGGTAAGGATACTTTGTCTATGGAAGTAGGAGATGAAAAGATTGAATTTAACTTTCATAACGCAATGAAATATCCTTATAGTAATGTTTATTCTATCACATGCTATAACCAAGTTGATAAGTGTGTGCAGCAAGTTTTTGATTTTGATTGTGAGGATGGATTGAGCGTAGCTTTGAACTATGACTATGATTTTACCAAGATAAAAGAGATGGAGAGGCACATATGTGTTCCCCAAAATGTGCACGAATCAGCATTGGCTTTGCAAGCTTTGCAAATCGTTCCCAATGGTATTGTCTTTGTTGATTTAGTACTTTCACATAAAAACCTTTTGCCATCTATTTTACAAGCCCCCGAGTTAGAATTGAAACCTTTGCTTGATAATTTGAAGTGTGTATTCATTGGCGACAACACTTCCCGTTATCATAGCAATAGGTTTGACAAATACGCAAGAGGAAAAACTTGTGAAATTGTTATGTGATCACAAGATGACCATTGGATGGACTTTAGCTAACATCGAGGGCATTAGTCCCTCAATGTATATGTATCACATACTATTGGAGGACAATGCGAAACCAACAAGGAAAATGCAAAGGAGGTTGAACCCGCCTATGAAATTTTGAAACTGTTAGATGCAGGAGTCATTTATCCCATCACGGACAGTAAATGGGTGGCGCCAATCCATGTGGTGCCCAAAAAGACCGGAATCACATTGGTGAAAAACAAAAATGATGAGCTCATTCCTACTTGCATCTCGAGTGGATGGAGAATGTGTGTTGATTACAGAAAGCTAAATCTTGCTACACGCAAAGATCATTTTCCATTACCATTCATGGATCAAATGCTTGAACGCCTAGCAGGAAAGTCTTTTTATTGCTTTCTTGATAGATATAGTGGATACAATCAGATTGCTATTAATCCTGAGGATCAAGAAAAGACTACATTTACATGTCCATTAGGTACATATGCATATAGGAGAATGCCCTATTGGCATTTTGGAGCAAAAGAACGGCTCACAAAGTACTTGAAAGTTGATTATGTGTCCAAATGGATTGAAGCGAAAGCCACACGAACTAACGATGCTAAGGTTGTTTTAGATTTTGTCAAGGCTCACATATTTTACAGGTTTCAAATCCCTAAAGCTATCATTAGTGATCGTGACACTCATTTTTACAATCCTTCAATGGACGCATTGTTACGCAAATATCATGTGATTCATCGGACTTCCACAGCATACCATCCTCAAACGAATGGCCAAGCTGAAATTTCAAATCGAGAAATCAAGTCCATTTCGGAGAAGACAATGCAACCTAACCGGCGAGATTGAAGTCTACGACTTGGTGATGTGCTCTGGGCTTATCGGACTGCTTAGAAATCACCTACAGGAATCTCGCTTTATAGGATGATTTATGGAAAAGCATGTCATCTACCGATGGAGCTTGAACACAAAGCTTTTTGGGCCATTAAAAAATGTAACTTGCATGGATTATGATGCGGCTGGGATTGCAAGAAAGTTGCAATTGGAAGAGTTGGAAGAGATTTGAAATGATGCTTAGGAGAATGCAAGGATTTACAAAGAGAAGACTAAGAGTCTCCATGACTGAATGATTACAAGAAAAGAGTTTAATGTTGGAGATAAAGTCCTTCTTTATCATTCGCGTTTGAAACTTTTTCTTGGAAAGTTGCACTCTCGTTGGATTAGACCCTTTGTTGTTTCTAATATTTTTTCTTATGGTGCAGTTGAAATTACAAGTTTAGAAACCAACAGAATACTCAAGGTCAATGAGCATTGCTTGAAACCTTTTTATAAAGGTTGGACGACAGAACTCACCGCTTTTGCGGAGTTAGGTGAACCAATTTATAAAGAATGAGCTTGCAACATGTCGAGCCAATGACATAAAACAAAAGTGCTTACTAAGAGGCAACCCAGCACAAAAAGAAAAAAAAACAGATTTGTTTTCTTTTTCCCTTATCTTTTATTTTTTGTATTTTACTTTATTTTTGTCATTCTCCTATATTCCTTTTCTTTTATTTCAACATTGAGGACAATGTTGTGTTTTAAGTGTGGGGGTATTAGGAGAATGTTGATTTTTTTATTTTGATTCTCTTTATTGTTCCAAAAAAAACAAATTTCATGTTTGATCTTTTGAACTTCTATTGGTTTATGAAAATGTGAGTATTACATATGAGAATTAATTTACATAGATGAAGATATAAATCGAATGAAGGAGTCTGCATACATGTTTTAAGGTTTAATTGGTTTAGGGATTGACTTTGAGAATATGCAATGTTGACTTTATAGTATTATATCAATGCAAGCTTTTGAGCCTTTAACATTATATTATTTGATTGTGCATTCTTTCAATGATATGTGTCTCTAGAACTTGCTTCATATCTTGTTGAGATTACATTCGCATTACATATATACATGAAGATGATAAAGGCATTAGAAATTTTAACCACTTGAGCCAAAAAGCCAACCTAAAGCGTATTATCCTAAGTGAGCCCCTTTTGAGCTTATTTATCTTTTCTTTGCTTTATCCATGTATAAGCCTTAACTTTATATGTGTTTTCCTTTTCCCCTAGCCAAGGATTATGATGTGGACCAGCCCAGAAACACAAGTGAGGACTCATTACATGTTCCAAATGGTCCAATGACTCGGTCCAAGACAAAGGCATTGAATGCATTGGTTTTAAATGTTTCAACCAAGTCAGAATTGAAAGGTCCATTAGAGTATCAAAAAGAGACCCTAGTACATCTTATCCATGTGCAAGAGGGTCTAGCACAATCTTATTTGGGCCATGAGGTGAGTACAGCAAAGGAACCAAAAGAATCCTTCTACAACTTCGAAACAACATGGGTGGCTACCTTTTCCTTTTGTTTCTAAGATTAAGGGGCTACATGGAAGGCTATATATAAGCCTTGAATCAGTTCTATAATATTTTACTTTCTTCTCTTCTTCTCATGACAGAACATGGATTTAATATTATGGGCTTTGTTTTATTTTGTTAGCTACAACCCAAGGCTTGTTTGGGCTTAATTAATACTTTGTTTTCATTTAGGATCCAAGGCTTGTTTGGATTAAGTTATGGGCTTTTCAGTTTAGAGTTTTGGGTCAGTTTTGAGTGGACCTCATTTAAGTCCACAAAGGGGTCCATTAAGGTTAACTTTTCAAGAACTATTTAAACTCATGTAAGCTAAAATTTCGACAGCTTTGATGATAATTACTTCTGAATTTTTCAGTTTTAACGTGTGAGAGTGATTCTTGCATTCTTCAGTTCTTGAATGAACTAAATCTGACTTATCAAAGATTAACTGGCATCGTGGCATCACTCTACTCAATCCAATAGTGTTGGTGCCTTGGAGCAGGTTTTCATTGTGTCACACTCATATCAGACCTATTTTGGCTTTCCGGAATCATATCTCAATCTTGATTGTGGGTTGCGTGACCATGTGATAACGAGGTTCGCATCAGTTACTATCAGAGCTAGGCTCCGAAACAAGGTCATATCCTTCTGTTATTTTTGTTTTTTTAGTGTTCCTTTAAGTTTTTTAGTGTTTGCGTCCATCTTCTTGTTCTTCGTGTTTGCGTCATCTAAGAAAAAAAGCGTTATATTTCATCTTGTTAGTGTCTCTAATCATATCAGTATATTAAAAAGAAAGAGAGATATGGATTATTGAAATTTGAAATATCATTCAATTTTTTCCATAAGCAAACCACCTCAAAATCAATTGAAACTTCATATTCAATCTATTGGAGGTGATATCGCTTGATAAATCAAATTTGGACTTATTCTGATATTGTTTGCTTGACGTTTTAAATCGAGGCTCAATTCTGCCGTAGAAACACTACTCTTTATAAACCATAAGCAAAACACCTTAGAATAAATTGAAACTTCATATTATGTGTATTGGGGATGATATCACACCATATATTAAATTTGGGGTTATTTTGATATTGACTTCTAGAGGTTTTAATTGGGGGTTCAATTCTGCCGCAAACTGATCATACAAGGGGTTTGGGTACCTAGTCATAAAAGAACGACCTATAAATTTCTTTTTGTTGTTTTTTTAGTATTATAATACTAAATATTGAATTTGATTTCATTTCAAGATCGTTTGGTCTGGGTTTCAATTCTTTTATGTAAAAATTACGTAACAGGTTAGATTTGCGTCAAGTTTCAAAACGTGATCCTTACTGTTTAGTTTTGTCCAAATATTTTTTTTCTATTATATTTGGGTTATCTAGGAGCCAAGTAACTATTTATGCTAATATTCGCTTCTGTTTTATTTCATGTTTTCATTTCGTCCACATTTCGTACGAATTTGCATTGCTACTCGCAAAATCATAATCATAGTTTTGTTTTGCTTTGTTTTCAGTATATTTATTGATTCTTTAGTCTGAAAATTATAATTAGAGTGTGCTGTGAAGGCTATTGACTTTGATTTGTTGATTTCAGTTCCTAAAGAACCAAAAGAAAGCAAGTTATGAGGTAAAAGTTGTAGTGAGTTTATTAGAGTAAAAATCTTTAATTTTTTTTATGTGATACACGGGAGGTGTGAGGATAAATTTTACAGATTCAAAGAATGTCTGAAAACAACGAATCAGCTACACAAAACGCTAACGTAGCTTTCCAATTACGAGCCATAGGCCAGCAACTTGAGCTGTTGTCTAGAACGTACAAGGATTTGAAAGATGAGGTGAATTCAATAAAGCAACAGAATAGTGGGGCTGATCGCCGAGGAAATACGGTCCGTATGGCCGTACGGAATGTCAGATCTGATTTTGAGGAGTTTGTTGATGAAAACACAGATGCGGATGAAGATGACTATGATTTTGCATCTGCTGGCCAAGGAATCAGGTCTGGACTGAACAAGGCGAGGAGGAATGTGAATTTCCGTGGTGGGCACTTATGAAGATATGGATGGGGACTGAAATTGAAAATTTCTAACTTTCAAGGTAAAAACCATCCTGAGGCTTACTTAAAGTGGGAGAAAAAGGTAGATTGGATTTTTGATTGCCATAGCTATTATGAACAAAAGAAGGTGAAATTGGTGATAATTGAGTTTACAGAGTATGCATTGATTTGGTGGGATCAAATTGTAATCAGTAGGAGGAGGAATGGGGAGCAACCCGTTCAGACTTGGGGAGAGATGAAAGTCTTAATGAGGAGACGATTTGTGCCAAACCACTATTACAGAGACTTATATTTAAAGCTCCAAGGTCTGAATCAAGGTAAGATAGTAGATGAATATCACAAAGAGATGGAGATAGCAATGATTCGGGCCAATGTTGTTGAGGACAAAGAAGCCACCATGACTAGATTTTTTAACGGGTTGAATCGGGACATTGCCAATGTGGTTGAGCTACACCACTATGTGGAGCTAGAGGACATGGTTCACATGGCTATGAAGGTGGAGAGACAACTTCGGAAGGGACATGCCCGGCCAGCGTTTAATTCGGGCTCTTCATCATCTTAGAAGCCGAATCTAAAGAGAGAGGGTACTGTATGGCTAAGATCCTTTGTTCCTTCTAGAACTTAACCACCAAAGGCTAAAGTTGATGTTCCTACTGATGCCAAAGGTAAATCTGAAACTCAACCTAAACGTACTTGTGATGTTAAATGTTTTAGGTGTCAAGGTGATGCTGATCAGCCCAACACCAAGCGCAATCATGCCAACGACCCATTGGAGGTGCCAATTGGGCCAATCACAAGAGCTAGGGCAAAGAAGCTTAAAGAAGCATTGAATGGGCCTATTCAGAACATATGGAGCAAAATGGACCTAGACAGGCTTGGAACATTTAAGGAGCATGAAGGACAACCTTTAATTCATCTAGTTCAGGTCCAAGAAGAGCCCAATTTGTGTGGAACAAGGTGTTGATGTGTCCGGCCTAATACCGGCTTTGTTAACCTTGTTATTTTTCCTAATGCTACAAGGATAAAAAGTCAGCAATTTATTCTCCTAATTAAGTAAGGAAGGTGGCCGTATAAATAACGGCATAACCAAACATGTAAGGTTACGCAATTTTTAGATCAATAAACTTCTTTGCTGCACTTATTGTGTGTTTATTGTGTGTTGGTGGGATAATCTCCCTTCCTTGGTTCTCTAAAGAACTGAGAACGACTTATCGAAGAACAACTATCTTTGTGGTGTAATCCTTATACTTCTCGTTCGCGAATCAATATTCGTTGGGTGGGGGTCTCCGTTTTCAATAGTGCTGGTGCCTAGATACAAGTTATCTTTGTGTCACACTCCTATCAAACCTGATTTACTTGGCTTTCTGGGAATTGGTGTCTTTGCGTGTGGGTTGCGTGATCACGAGGTTCGCATCACAAGGACATGGACATTATGCTTCAGAGTGTCCAAATAAGAGAATCATGATGATTAGAGATAATGGTGATATGGAATCTGAAAGTGACAGATCTGATTGTGAAGGCATGCCACCATTGGAGGATAGTGATGGGGATGAGTTAGGATTACCGGTTGGGGAGTCCTTGGTTATAAGACAAACACTTCAGGTTCAGGTAAAGGAAGATGAAAGTAATCAACAAAGGGAGAACATCTTCCATACGCGTTGTTATGTACAAAGCAAGGTGCGTGGTTTAATTATAGATAGTGAAAGCTGTGTTAATGTTTGTAATACCACCCTTGTTAGTAAACTGAATTTGTGTACTGTTAAGCATGCTAAACCATAGAGATTGCAATGGCTGAATGATAGTGGTGAAGTGAAAGTGACTAAACAGGTTGTGGTTCCATTTTTTATTGGGAAATTTGTTGATGAAGTTCTGTGCGATGTGGTACCAATGCAAGCAAGTCACATCTTGTTGGGGAGACCATGGCAATATGATAGGAAGGCAATTCATGATGGGGTTAAAAATAGGTATATCATTATAAAAGATAGTAAAACCATCACTCTTGTACCTCTTACACCCAAATAGGTGTATGATGATCAAATAAAGCTAAAAAGTGAGCATGAGGTGATGGGGAGAGAAAATCAAGGTGAGGAACAAGGGGAGAGAAAACCATCAGATTCGGCTAGAACTCAAACCACTACAACCCATTCGGCCACCCATCCAAACACAAATAAATATTCAGCCAACACTCCAAACAAATCAAACCATTCGACCACAACTCAAGCACCCAAATCTGGCTGAGAGTGGAGGTAAGACAAGAAGAGTGAAGAAAGTCAGTAAGGGTGATGAGAATTGTGTGGAAAATTAAAGAAACAACCCAATTTTTATGTTAGAGAGGGTGAGGTCAGATCTGCATTTTTCACTAACAAGCCAATGATTTTACTTGTGTACAAAGAGGCTTATTTAATACTAATGATTTTGATCATATTATGCCTAGTGTTGTTCTTGCTTTGTTGTAGGAGTTTGATGATGTGTTCCTTGACGATACTTTTAGCGGATTACCACCATTGAGGGGGATAGAGCATCAAATTGATTTCATACCCGGAGCTTCAATTCCTAACTGACCAGCCTATAAAAGCAATCTCAAGGAGATGAAGGAGCTTCAAAGGCAAGTTGATGAGCTGATGGAAAAGGGCTATATTCTTGAGAGTATGAGCCCGTGTATTGTACCCGTGCTACTTGTGCCTAAGAAGGATGGAACATGGAGGATGTGTGTTGATTGCTGAGCCATCAACAACATAACGGTAAAGTATAGACACCCCATTCCTAGGCTTGATGACATGTTAGATGAGTTACATGGATCCTGTATTTTCTCTAAAATCAACTTGAAAAGTGGGTACCATCAAATTAGAATGAAAGAAGGTGATGAGTGGAAAACAACATTTAAGACTAAGCATGGTTTGTATGAATGGTTAGTAATGTCGTTTGGACTTACAAATACACCTAGTATGTTTATGCGTTTAATGAATCATGTGATGCGTGCATTCATAGGTAAGTTTGTGGTTATGTATTTTGATGATATTCGGATCTATAGCAAGAACTTAACTGAACATTTTGATCATTTGTGTAATGTACTTAATACATTGCGTAGTGAGAAATTGTATGCTAATCTTAAAAAGTGTGCCTTTTGCATGGAGAAAATTGTGTTTCTTGGCTATGTTGTAACTGCACAGGGTATCGAGATGGATGAGGAGAAAGTTAAGGCATCCGGGATTGGCCTACACCCAAATCGGTAAGTGAGGTAAGGAGTTTTCATGGGTTAGCTACTTTTTATAGGTGTTTTGTGAAAGATTTCGTACAATAGCTGCACCCTTGAATGAAGTTGTTAAAAAGTCAGTTGGGTTTAAATGGGGGGAGGAACAAGAATTGGCTTTTGTTCTTTTGAAAGATAAATTATGTCCTACACCTGTTTTGGCTTTACTTGACTTTACGAAAGCATTTGAAATAGAATGTGATGCATCTGGAATGGGAATAGGTGTTGTTTTGATGCAGGATCGGAGACCTATTGCATATTTTAGTGAGAAGTTAAGTGGAGTGACCTTGAACTATCCTACTTACGACAAAGAACTCTATGCATTGGTAAGAGCACTTGAGACATGACAACATTACTTGTGGCCAAAAGAGTTCGTAATCCATTCGGATCATGAGTCCTTGAAACATCTGAAAGGACAAGGTAAGTTGACTAGGAGGCATGCAAAATGGGTTGAATTCATTGAAACTTTTCCTTATGTAATCAAGTATAAGCAAGGCAAAGAGAACATCATAGCTGATGCACTTTCGTGCAGGTATGTTCTTTTACACAGAATGAATACTAGATTGCTAGGCTTTGAATATGTGAAGGAATTGTATGATAATGATTCTGACTTTGCCGAGATTTATAATGCATGTGGACATTCGGCTTTTGGTAAGTTTTATTTGATGGATGGCTATTTGTTCAAAGAGATTGTGTGTTCTTGCTGGTTCTTTGCATGAATTGCATGAGCATTTTTATTGGCCAAAGATGAAAAGAAATGTGCAACGAATTTGTGAACAGTGCATTGCTTGTAAAAAGGCAAAATCTAGAGTACATCCGTATGGACTCTATACACCATTACCTATGCCTACTGAATCTTGGGTAGATATCTCTATGGACTTTGTTTTAGGTTTACCTAGGTCAAAGAAAGGTAGAGACTCTATTTTTGTTGTGGTTGATCGGTTTTCTAAAATGGCTCATTTCATTGCATGCAATAAAACGGATGATGCATCTCATATCGCATACTTGTTTTTTAGGGAGACTGTACGTTTGCATGGCATTCCTAAGAGTATAGTGTCAGGTCATAATGTTAAGTTCCTTGGCTACTTTTGGAAGACTTTATGGGAAAAGTTGGGAACTAAACTCTTATTTTCCGACAACATGTCATCCTCAAACAGATGAACAAACTGAGGTAGTGAATAGAACATTATCCCACCTTTTGCGTGCTATAATTCAAAAGATTTTAAAGAGTTGGGAAGAATGTTTGCCTTTTGTTGAGTTTGCTTATAACAGAACTGTGCATTCGACCACTGGTTTTTCTCCATTTGAAATTGTTTATGATTTTAATCCACTAACTCCTATGGACTTAATTCCTTTGCCTTTTGAAGAAAAGGTAAGTTTAGATGGTGAAAAGAAGGCAAAGATGGTGAGACAGCTCCATGAGGGAGTTCGACTGTAAATAGAGAAAAAAAATAGACTTTACGCTTCTAAAGCAAATAAGAGACGTAAACTGGTTGTTTTCCAACCCAGTGATTGGGTTTAGGTGCACATGTGATGTGCCGTGAATGATTCGAAAATTGGCTACAATGAATCTGACGAAAATGGATGAAAGATGGGTCTGGTTGTGTTGTCTTTCTTTTGGTGTTTAGGCTGGATTATAGTGATTTTAAGGTAAATAAGATGGGGGATAGACTAGAATGATACTTTGATAAGTCGATCTGGACGCCACAAAGATCAATCTAGGATTTTGACGCCACACTCTTTGTGATTGAAGAGTGATAAGTCAGGTAGGGTTCTTCACAAAATCAATTTGGAAGAACAACTCGTAATTCTGTGAATTAAGTTTCAAATATTGGCCAAAAGTGCTTTATTACATATTCTGATACTATATTTATAACTGGAACATCCCTCCAAAGTTGGGAAAAATTCAACATGGCAGAAGTCAAGCCCAAAAAAATAGACTTTGACAAACTAACCTAGACAAATTAACTAGCACATGTTTTTTGACCTTTCTAACATAAACAGGCCAAATTTAAAACAACCATATCTTTTTACACAAAAGTCCAATGCAATCATGGTTGGAAAATCTAGAAAGAACATGTTCTGAACTTGAAATCCACCTAGATTAGTCTTGTTTTCACATGCAATAGATGACTTCAAATTCAGGTTCAAATTCATTTGTTGTTCTGACCATAAACAGCATCAATTCCTTCACTTATTTGCATATCAACCCAAATTCAAGTAGCCCAGCATCAAGAGAACCATTAAGGGCTTTTCCCCTCTCCAAGTTCCAATTGTAGGCAAATAAACATCCGTGAACCAATTTCAAATTGATTGCTAATTTTTAACTCCGATGCAGCTTCAATCATTCCAATTTGACTCGTCAAGGTCCTTTGTAGTTGTTTCGCTCTCGCTCATATCATTGGACCATCTGAATCCTCTTGCATATTAGTTTTAGCTTTACAAGATGGATTATAATTTCCATGATGAACATCAACATGCGTAAGGAACGATTTCCTAACCAAAGGAAATCAAAATTACAGCCTTGTGGTGATGGGCCATTTCAGGTTTTAGAGAGAATCAATGACAACACATACAAAATTGACCTTCCAGGTGAGTATGGTGTTAGTGCTCCCTTTAATGCTGCTGATCTTACGTTGTTTGACACAGATTTTGATTCGAGGTCGAATCCTTTTAAGGAGAGAGAGGATGATGTGGACCAGCCCAGAAACACCAGCAAGGACCCATTACATATATTCTTGGATATTGATGGAAGATTAGGAGATTAGTCATAGTGATTTGATTTGATTTAATTTCAATTTGATGTTACCTATCCTTTCTTGAGGATGAGCAAGAGCTAAGTGTGCGGGTATTTGATGCAACCATATTATTCGATAGTTTCACCCACATTTAACTAGTGTTTTGCCTATGATTTATATATAAAATACCTTGATATTCTTTGTTTTATGTTGTGAAGGCACTTTTGGATGAAATATACAAAAAGAAGTAAATTGGAGGTAATTGGCAGATTTGACCGTCAGTCAATGTTTTATGCAGAGCGTGAGCTCTAGAGATCGAAATGAAGTGATTCTAGTGACATTAAAAAGCTAACATTCATACCTTTCTGGACAATAAAGGCAAGAAAAAAAAAAGTAAGAGCATGGAAATCATAGCTTTCAAAATCAAATCTTGCAATCTGCTAGTGTTGACCTCCGGTCATTCCAACTTGAATATCTAGAGCTAAAAAAATCCAATTGAGGTTTTTTAGATTCCGGACCCAAATACCTATCAACTCTCCAAATTTCAGACAAAATCGATGTCATATGAGAGATATATGATTTTTAAAAGATGACAACCGGATTTCGCTTAGCAAATAGGATTCATGAAGAAACAAGTCCAAATTATGTTCTAAAGCATCTAAACCGACATCCAAGTTTTATTTCAGCAATTTAGCTTCTCTAAGTCAAAGCTTGAAGATTTCATGCAAGGTTATTTCTCCTTTTTTAGGAATATAGTTATTGAAGTACTTAAACATCAATTTAGCTTCTCTAAGTCAAAGCTTGAAGGACTATTTTGTAAAATAGAGAGGGTTTCCTAGGATATAAAAAGAATGAGAGAAGAGATAAATATTCAGAATATATATTGATGTTTCGTTTCCATGATTAGTTCTGATTTCCGTAGGTGTATGTTTACTTGCACCAATGTTTGTTCTCTTGATAATTTTTTGATTTTATTAAATTTCATTTCATAGTTTTCTATTTTCTTTTGTTTTAGCCTAGATAACGTCCAAACCCCCTCCCCCTCAAATTGCATATCATCTAGCACAAAAATCTACCTTGAACCTTATGGGATCGACCCCTTGCTTGCTATATACTATCTTGTGTGTTGTGTTTGAAGTTAGGATATTTAATTTATGCGATCGCGACATCGCAACACTAGGATAAGAAGTAAAATAGATACTAGAATCGAAACCCCGTTCTGTGTCGCAAATGTTAGGACAACATGTGTATATACCTAACAATGAAATGATTAAGCAGAAGGTTTGCAAGAATCACATGAATCCAAGTTTGCTATGCATCCTGGTAGTACCATGATGTACTAGAACCTAAAACAACACTACTAGTGGCTCAACATGAAAAGAGAGATAGCTAAATATGTGTCAAAGTGTGGAATCTATCAACAAGTTAAAGTGGAGCACCAAAGACCAGGGGGACCATTACAACCACTACAAATCCCTAAATGGAAGTGGGAAATGATCACCATGGATTTTGTGTCGAGTCTACCTACGAAAAAGGAAGAGAATGATCATCTTAGATCGCTTAACAAAGTGCGCTCTATTTCTACCGATAAAGATGATAGACCAAGTATGGCTTCATGGAATTCTGGTATCCATTGTCTTAGATCAGGGTCCTAGATTCACCTCTCACCTTTGGCCGATATGAGTACTACGTTTCACCTTCAGATCGTTAGCCAATTAGAAAAGAGTCATCCAAATCCTGGAAGATTTATTAAGAACATGTGCGTTAGAATTTGGAGGACGTTAACATTGGTAGAATTCACATACAACAATAGTTGTTAAGCGATAATAGGAATGACCCCCTATGAAGCTCTATACGGTACAAGGTGCAGAACTCCCTTATACTAGGAAGAAATCAAGGACAAGAAATTATATGGCGTGGAATTGGTTCAAGTCACAATTGAAAAAGTAAGTATCATCAAAGATCGGATAAAGGCCGTTCAGGAAAGACAAAAAGAAGCATGCATATATCAGAAGGAGACCCCTTGAATTTAATATAGGAGACAAGGTATTCATGAATGTAGCCCGTGAAAGAATATGTTGAGATTTGAATTGAAGGGGAAGCTAACTCATAGAATCATCAGACCCTTTGAAATCCTACGACGCATCGGACTTGTAGCCTAACATAGACTTGCCCCCGCAATTGGCCAAGGTTCATAATATGTTCCACGTCTCCTTGTTACAAAAGGCCGATGTAGATCCAACTCAAGTACTACCCCAGATTCCAGTGGAGGTCATACAAGACCTAAAATTCGAAGTGAAGCTCATAAAGATTCTAGATTGGGAAGAGGAGTTGCAGAATAAGAGGATCCCTATCTTATAGTGAAGCTTATAAATAGAAGAAGAAACTTGGGAGAGGGAATCTGAAATAAGGAAGAAGTATCTCAAACTATTCGAGAAATCAGGTATGAAATGGGAAGTTTTCTTAATTTCGAGGATGAAATTTATATTAGAATGGGAGAAAGTAAAACTCCATAAACAAAAAAAGAACACCCAAACACAACTTATCACATTTAAGAGCGGGTATAAATGCAAGAAAAGGAAAAAAAGATGACTTTTTCTCTCCCCCAAAACCAGTAGCACCCCTAGCTGCAACAACCTCCTCTTGCAAAGAAACCCATCCAAACCACCTTTACATGTCACCTCCTTGAATGCTTGAGTGAGAAGAGAGTTGGAGAAAGGAAAGAGGACCGAGCTTAAAGGGCCCAGCTGGAACAACAAAAGAATGAGAGAAACACTAAGAGGGAGAGAGAGGAGGAACACCACCAAAACCTTCCCTAAATCTTGCTTAAAAATCATGTGGTAAGAATAACATCACTTCCGTACTTGTTATTTTAAGATTTCGGACAAAGTAACATCAAACCTTGTCTCTTCAAGATTTTTAAGCAAGAATTCTGGTATTCCCTCTTTTTTCAAGATGATTCATCCTCAAATCACCAAGTTGAATGGACAATTTCTTAGCCTCTTTTTGAAGCCTTTGGAGTTCTTTCCTTGCCAACAATTGTCGCCAACAACTTTGGATGAAAGTAGCAGTCGTTCTATTTCAGATATCATCATTGTAGCGTATTTTCTCCTCTCTTTCTGAAGCTTGCTGGATTGACTATTGCCTTTAACACATCAAGTTCTTGCTTCATCTTCCCTAGAATACAGGATAGACTCTTGGATTCTTTTTTTAGAACACTAATCTCTTTATTTCTCTCCATTTGATACCACCTCTCCTTTTAAATCCTCCTTTTCTTTTGCCATAACACCTCATCAAAATACATGAATTCCCTTTGATTTGTAGGCTGCCGAAAACCTTCCCGGTGGCTTGTGGTCTCATCCTGAAAACCACCATCAACAATATCATCAACGTCCACCTCAAAATCCTCATAATTAGCGCACCTTGGCCTTTCGGCCCCACTGTCATTGTTTGATTTCAGTTCAGCCCCAACCTTTCTCACGTCTTGGGTACATGTTCCAGCCACATTACCCTGTTTTCCCACGTTCTCAAGTCTGTCACACACGTTCCCCATCACAGAATTCATTCTTTCCATCATCTTCGTCATGGCTTGCATTTGGAATTTAAGTTCTACATCGGGGTGGTGTGTTGTTTTGATCTGACATGATAGTACCTGATTAATGGAGCCAAGCTCTGATATCAACTGATGTGAACCTTGTGATCACATAACCCACACGCAAAGACACCAATTCCCGAAAAACCAAGTAAATCAGGTTTGATAGGAGTGTGACACAAAGATAACTTGTACCTAGGCACTAGCACTATTGGAAACGGAAAAACCCCACTTAACAAATATTGATTCGCGAACGAAGGATGACGCCACAAAGACAGTTGTTCTTCGATAAGACGTTTTTCAGTTCTTTAAAGAACCATGGAAGGGAGATTATCTCACCAACACACACACACAAAGTGCGGCAAACAAGAAGTTTTATTAACCTCAATTGTCTAACCTTACATGTCTGGTTATACCGTTATTTATAGTGACTCCAAACTAAATTAAACCCTAATGGACCTCTTATATGGACTTATATGATGCCCACTTACAATTAAACCCAAATAATATAAATAAACCTTAAACTAAGAAGAAAATAATAATAACAATAATAAATCTGAATTTAATATCGTAATTATAATAGGATCAGATTTGTTGCCCTTTAGAAGTCCCATATAAGCTAGGAGAATCAAATCTGAAGGTAGAATTAATTCTAAAATCTTCTTTCCTTTTTTTGTACCTAGGATGAATAAGGAATCTTTGTAAGAAAAGGATTCTGAAACATTTATGAATCCTTGCCACAGTTGGAAACTATGTTGCAGCCCATTAAAGATCTTTGTAGAATTAGCAGATTTTCAAAATAAGCTGCCACATCCTTTTAGGAAAAGAATCCTACCCAAATAGGAAGTCCACAAGTCAAAAGGAAGTAAATAACAAAATCATATAGCCTCTGTTGACCCGTGTTTCGATGCCTTCCCGAACTCTGATTGACCTAAAATTATAAAACAAGGTAGGAAAACATGTCAGAAGATTGCACATAAAATTTCAGCTTGTTCAAACAGTCGGATTGAGAATTATAACTGTTACTATAAAACTGGATAGTTGCACATTTTACGTCAAAATCTGAATTTGGCCTTTTCTAAATCGTATCACAAAGAAGAAAGAAACCTTAAAAGGAATGACCTAGAGTTCTTGCACTTACAAATTCGGATGATTAAATAGAAATATTGAAAAAAATAGGGGTGAAGGGAACATAATTTCAGAATTTATAACAAAAGAAATTGATGCATGTGGATGAACAAAACCTAGCTAAAGGTCGACCTATTGAAAGAATGAAAGAAGGATGAAATGAAGTGATGAAATGTGTAAATTGTAATCTTGTTATGCTCCTAGAAATATGCTTGAGTTGAAACAGGATTTTATACTTATGCTAATGTCTTGATTTTTGCATATGG
This sequence comes from Populus deltoides, assembly GCA_015852605.2. NCBI lineage: Eukaryota > Viridiplantae > Streptophyta > Magnoliopsida > Malpighiales > Salicaceae > Populus > Populus deltoides. Next base: position 5,274,369 of record CM027579.2, read on the forward strand.
GATTGTAGAATATGAACCAAGTGTATGAATGTGTGATTATAGCATGATAACATGAATATACTTGTGATAGAAATGATAAGTTGCATGAGTAAACTAGAAGCAAATGAACTACAATGTTCAGCTAAGAGGAACACAATGAAGGAAACTTTGCATGATGGACATCCTTAAGGAAACAAGATATAGGCTGGAAATGGAACTCTTATGTAATGTGAAATTGTTATTAACTTGTGTTTGATGAATTGGAATGATACAATTGAGAATAATGGAATGAATAATTTATGACAATATTATGTTCGATCATGGAATATTGGTTAGAAGAACCCTTGAAAACTGTATATGTTGGAACTTTTTTTGGGTAAGTATATTAACCAAAAAATAGCAAATACAAAAAAGGGATATAAACATAACAAATACAAAAAAGGGATATAAACTTTTTTTGGCATTTGCGGACAAACCCGCTTACTCTAAACTATACAGAAACAACATAAAAAACTGAATAGATTCCGGGAACAACTAGGCATAAATGTCCTCAAAACCTAAAGAGCCAAGAAACAAATCAAATAGGATTGAAAATATCATCTAAAATCATCGAACTAGTACGAGGATTATCACCTTGGAAGCGAGCATTCCTTTCCCTCCAAATATAATAAACGGCAACAGATAACATCAATCTCATAAGCGGCAAATTAAGAGTGCAATCTCCATTCAAATTTGAAACCCAAAATATGGTCTTAATCCATGAACAACGGTGAAATTGAATAAGACATTTGGAGCATAAATCAAACCAAATGTCATGAGGATCAGCTCAACACCAAACGTATTCATGCCAACCCCTACCGGAGGTGTCAATTGGGTCAATTATAAGAGTTGGGGCAAACAAGCTTAAAAAAGCATTGAATGGGCTTGTTCAAAATATATGGAGCAACATGGATCTAGGGGGCTTGAGACATTTAAGGAGCATGAAGGACAGCCTTCAAATCATCTAATTCAGGTCCAAGAAGAGCCCAACTCGTATGGAACGAGGGGATGATGGAAAGTAATTAAATCAGCAACAAAGGAGGAAATTTATTTTCTTATTTGTCCAAGTTAAAGAAGAAAATTCAAGCTAATCAAGGACATCAAGGGGATGATGGAAAGTAATTAAATCAGCAATAAAGGAGAAAATTTGTTTTCTTATTTGTCCAAGTTAAAGAAGAAAATTCAAGCTACTCAAGGACATCAAAGGGGGCAACAACACAAATTTTCCAAATCAGATATCTCATAGTTTATTTAGGACTTCTTAAAGGTGAGAAATCTGATTCTAGCTTATTTAGGATGGTAATTTTTGGATTTTTATTATTTTCTTCTTAGTCTTTGGGTTATTATTACTTATTTGGGTCAATTGTAAGTGGGCTTCATATAAGTCCAACTAAGGAGGGTCCATTAGGATTTGTTTTAAGTCTAGAGTCAGAATAAATAAAGGCATAACCAAATACGTAAGGGTTAGACAGTTCAGATTAATAAAACTTCTTATTTTCTGCACTTTATGTGTGTGTTAGTGAAATAATTTCCATTCTATGGTTCTCTAAAGAACAGAAAATGACTTAACGAAGAACAACTGGCTTCGTGGTATCATCCTTATACCTCTCGTTCGCGAATCAATATTCATTGGGTGGAGGTTTTCCGTTTCCAATAGTGTTGATGCTTAGGTATAAGTTATCTTAGTTTCACACTCCTATCAAACCTTCTTGTTTGCCGCACTTGTTGTGTGTTGGCTGGATAATCTCCTTTCCTTGATTCTCTAAAGAACTTGGCTCTATTAATCAGGTTATATCCTTCTGAAATTTTCATTTCTTCTTGATTCTGAAAAAATTACTTAGTATCCAATTTCTTCTTCTCCTTGAATTTGCGGCATATAAAACAACATTGTTATCTCATTCTAATATTGTTCAAAATATATCAATAGCATCAACAACAAAAAAAAAAGAGAAGCAAAAAAAAATTCATTCAAAAAGACGTTTATTGGTTTCTGCCGTAGAAAACTAAACAAGGAAAAATTGGATCAAATCAACTTGTAATTAGAGTAAACGTTGACGCTCGAATTACTGGCTACCTAATCGCACCACATATTAATTTTGCGGTTAATTGGATATCATTTGCTTTAGTTTTCAATTTCGGCTATAATCAAGTCTCATTCGTAATGTTTTTGTGTCAGTATATCAAACCTTGTACTATATCTAAAATTGTAGCACAATTGGACATCATTTACTTTAGGTTCTAGATTCGGATTTAACTCATTGTAAATGTGTTTGTTTTGCGTCAACTTTTAAAATTCATTTTTTTTCTATTGTTTTCATTTCTTGCAGTATAATTTCAACATATCCACCATATTTGGGTGTTGTTCCATCATTTTTAATATTTCATTTCTGTTTTTATTGAGTCTTCAGTTTCCTTCAAATTTCGGATAGATTCACTTGCTACTCGCGAGACTATCATCGCAGTTTTGTTTTTGCTTGTTTTCTAGTTTTTATTGTTTCTTGAGTTATATATACATATTTGGATTGTTTTGCTTAGGTGGTTCTATTTAGTATTGGTTTTAGTTCTGCAAGAACCACAAGGTGAGACAAGAGGTGTGAGCGTGTGAAGATATTATGAGTGTTTGAGCGAAACATGAGCTACGCGAGGATATGTTTTTTACCAATAACCAATTTTTGTAGGTACTATCATGCTAGATCAAAACAACACACCACCCCATCCCAAGGGAGAACTTAAGTTCCCAAATGCAAGTCATGACGCTGATGATGGAGAGGATGAATTTTGTGATGGGGAACATGTGTGACAGACTTGATAGGATGGAAAAACATGGTAACGAGGCTGGTACAAGCACCCAAGACGTGAGGAAGCTTGGGGTTGAACCGAAAGCAAATAATGGCAATAGGGCCGAAAGGCCAAGGTGGGCCATTGGCAATATGAGGATGTTGATGATATTTGTGAGGGTGGTTTTGAGAACGAGACCATAGGCCATCGGGAAGGTTTTCAGCAGCCTAGCAACCGAAGGGATTTTGGGAATGAAACTAGAGACCAATTCGGCCAAAAGGGAAATTTCATAGTGCTGGGGGACATGATGATTTAGATGGTGATTTGAATGCTATCAAACCGAAAATACCTTTCTTTCAAGGTAAAAACGATCCTGAGGTGTATTTGGAGTGGGTGAAAAAAATGGATTGGATTTTTGATTGCCAAAATTATTTGAAGGCGAAGAAAGTAAAATTGGTAGTTATCAAATTCACGGATTATACATTAATTTGGTGGGATCAGAATGTGATTAGTAGAACGAGAAGTGGAGAGAGGCCGGAGTAGTGTCATAGGAGGAGATGAAAGTGTTGATGAGAAGGCGATTTGTGCCTAACCACTATTATAGATATTTGTATCCGAAATTGCAAGATTTGAATCGGGGTTCTAGGTTCGTGGATGAGTATTTCAAGGAGATGGAGATGGTAATGATTCGGGCCAATGTGATTGAGGATAGGGAAGCTACTATAGCTAGATTTCTAAATGGACTGAATAGGGACATTACAAATGTTGTAGAATTACAACATTGTGTGGAATTGGAGGACATGGTCTATATGGCAATGAAGGTGGAGAAGCAAATAAAGAGAATGGACAATACACGTTTTCATGAACTTGGTAGTTTTTATAGAAGGTTTGTGAAGGATTTTAGTACTATTGTTGCACCTTTAACTGAAATTGTGAAAAAGACTATTTGATTCAATAGGAATGATGAACAGGATAAGGCTTTTAATTTGTTGAAAGATAAAATTTGTTCAACGCCTGTTTTAGCTTTGCAATACTTTATAAGAGCTTTTGAAGTTGAATGTGATGCATCAGGTATTGGTATGAGAGTTGTGTTAATGTAGGATAAGAGGCCCACTGTGTATTTCAGTGAAAAACTTCCAAACTAATTCTACTTTTAAATCAGATTTCCTAGTTTATTTGAGACTTTTTAAGGGTGACAAATCTGATTCTAGCATATTTAGGATGGTAATTTTTGGATTTTTATTATTTCCTTCTTAATCTTTGGGTTATTATTACATATTTGGGTCAATTGTAAGTGGTCATCATATAAGTTCACCTAAGGGGGGTTCATTAGAGTTTATTTAAGTCTGGAGTTAGTATAAATAAATGCATAACTAGTCATGTAAGTTGGACAATTCAGATGAATAAAACCTATAGTTTGTCGCACTTTGTGTGTGTATGTGTGTGTGTGTGTGTTGGTGAGATAATCTCCTTTCCATGGTTCTCTAAAGAATTAAAAACAACGTATCAAAGAACAACTGGTTTCGTGGCATCATTCTTATACGTCTCATTCGCGAATCAATATTCATTGGGTGAGGGTTTTTCGTTTCCAATAGTGCTGGTGCCTGCGTACTTAGGAAAAGCATTAAATAGTTCTCCTCTCTTTAGGAATAAGATATGGTCAACTTCTTTACTTAATTAGGAGAATAAATTGCTGACTTTTTATTCTTGTAGCATTAGGAAAACAAGCCTAACAAGGCTGGTATTGGGTTGGACACATCAACCCCTTGTTCCACACGAATTGGGCTCTTCTTGGACCTGAACTAGATCAATTAAAGGCTGCCCTTCTAGGTCCATTTTGCTCCATATGTTCTGAACAAGCCCATTCAATGCTTCTTTAAGTTTCTTTGCCCTAGCTCTTGTGATTGGTCCAATTGGCACCTCCAATGGGTCGTTGGCTTACGCTTGGTGTTGGGCTGATTCGCATCATCCCCTCTCTCTTCAAAAGGATTCGACCTCAAATCATCACCTACATCAAACAGAGTAAGATCAGAAACATTAAAGGTAGCACTAACACCATACTCACCTGGCAAATCAACTTTATAAGCATTGTCATTAATCCTCTCAAGGATCTGAAATGGCCCATCTCCTCGTGGTTGTAGCCAAGGTTGTCAAAATCGCGATTCAACTCGTAAAATCGTACGTTTTTACGAGTTAATATAGATTTTACGTGCTAAATCGCTTGTAAACTCGAAAATAGGTAAAATCGGGTAAAATCGTTAAAATCGGGTGAAATCGCATAAAATCGCGATTTCACCACCGATTTCACGATTTTACGCGGAAAGTTCATTCAAGGTAAAAGTTTCATGCTTTCCTACTTTCCTTGCGTGGCAGGCTTGAATAAAGCCACGTAAAGGCTAACTTTGAATAGAAAAGTAAATAATTTCTGGAAAGGCCAGGTTTGTTGTCCTTTGTATCAGTTTCCTTTTTACCTTGAATGAACTTTCTGCACTCTTTCTTCTTGACTTGGTAACCGTGGTTCTTTCTTTTTTTTAAAAAAAAAAAACCGTGGTTCTTTCTTCTCACATGAATTGCTACTTTCCACGTTGAGTTTTTTGTTTGTAGTTGAAAAATAGGTTTTTTTCCCTTTTTTTAAAAAATTATTTTTGTTTTTTTTAATATTAATATGGTTGGAAAGTTAAATTTGTAATTTTTTTTTCTATTAAGCTAGCGTGATTTGCTAGTTTGTCAAATAACTCAGGTTATTCTTGTTTATAAATTTAGTGAGGTGTTTTTTTTAATTAAATTTGAATTTTTTTATAGTTCATTTTTTTTTATAAAATTAAAAATAATAATTTTACAGAAAAACCATGTTATTAAACTTTATAAAATAACAAAAATTAAAAGGTGTAGGATAACTATTATTCACCCATAAATTTTTATTTGAAACATAAATTATTTTTAATGTATTTTAAAATTCCTTACAATTTTACGATTTTACGATCCGTTTTACGATCCGAGTTTGGTTTGCATGTTAGGCCGTGTCAAAATCGCGATTTTGACAACCTTGGTTGTAGCTTTGATTTTCTATGGGCCGGAAATCTCTCCTTGTGCATATGCACCCAAACCCAATCACCGGGCTGAAAGACAACATGTTTACGCCCCTTATTGGCTTTGGTCGCATACACACGATTCCTCTTTTCAATCTGTTGCCGCACACTCTCATGAAGTGTTTTCACCACTGCGCTTTACGATTACCATCCAGACTAACCCTTTCATCAAAATGTCATCAAAATACACAACAACAAACTTACCGATAAACGTACGCAATACATGATTCATTAACACACATAAATGTGCTAGGTGCATTTGTAAGTCCAAACGGCATGATAACCATTCATACAAACCATGCTTAGTCTTAAATGCAGTTTTCCACTTATCACCCTCTTTTATCCTAATTTGATGGTACCCACTTTTTAAGTCAATCTTAGAGAAAATACATGATCCATGTAACTCATATAACATGTCATCAAGCCTAGGAATAGGATATCGATACTTTACCGTTATGTTATTGACGGCATGACAATCAACACACATCCTCCATGTACCATCCTTTTTAGGCACAAGTAGCACTGGTACAGCACAAGGACTCATACTCTCACGAATGTACCCCTTCATCATCAACTCATCTACTTGCCTTTGAAGCTCCTTCGTCTCCTCGGGGTTGCTTCTATAGGCTGGACGGTTAGGAATTGAAGCTCCGGGCACAAGATCAATTTGATGTTCAACCCCCCTTAATGGTGGTAATCCATTAGGGATGTCTTCAGGGAATACATCATCAAACTCCTGCATCAAAGAAACAGCCACACTAGGAATAGCATAATCAAGATCGTTAGTGTTAAAATAAGCCTCCTTATACACAAGTAAGATCATTGGCTTATTAGTGAAAAATGCAGACTTGATTTGAGATCCCTTTGCATAAAAATTGGGATGTTTCTTTAATTTTTCCACACTATTATCATCACACAAGCTTACTTTCTTCACTCCTCGGTTTTTACCTCCACTCTCAACTGGTTTAATTAATGATTTAGGTTTAGCTGAATCTGATGGTTTTCTCTCACCATTGTCCTCACGTGAATTTTCACTCTTCCCATCCTCACATTCCTTTTTTTAATTTCATTTGATCATCATACACTTGTTTTGGACAAAGAGGTACAAGAGTGATGGTTTTACCATCCTTTACAATAGTGAACCTATTTCTAAACCCATCATGAATCGCTTTCCTATCAAATTGCCATGGACACCCCAAAAGTAAGTGACTAGCATGCATTAGGACTACATCACACAAAATCTCATCGGAATACTTCCCAATAGCAAACGCAATCACAACCCGCTTAGTAACCCTCACTTCACCACATTCATTCAACCATTGCAATCTATAAGGCCTAGGATGCTTAACACAACTCAGATTCAATTTCTTCACAAGAGTATAACTAGCAACATTAGCACAACTACCCCCATCAATTATCATGCTACATACCTTGTTTTGGATGTGACATCGAGTCTGAAATATATTTTCCCGTTCTTTGATCTACATCATCTTCTTTGATTTGCTTGTTCGATGCGCCTTATAACCAAGGCCTTCCCCTCAACAGGATATGCAATCTCCTCATCACTACAATCCACCAAAGGTGGCATCTCTTCACTTTCAGATTTGTCACTTTCAGATTCAACCTCCCCATTGTCTCTTGTAAGCATAACTCTTCGGTTTGGACACTGAGATGCAATGTGCCCTTCCCTAAACACTTAAAGCATTTAATATCTCTATCACGAGTAGGTTGAGATTCAGATTTACCTTTCCCATCTGTATGAGTATCCTTTTTGGCCTTAGGTGGTTCGGCCTTTGCATAAGGCTTTGGTTGGACAGCCCCCTCTCTCTTCAAATTCGGCCTCCATGTTGAGGAAGATGAAGTCGAATTGGTCTGAAAACGTGTACTGCCCCTTCTCTTTATTTGCCTCTCCACCTTCGTTGCCATATGGAACATGTCCTCCAATTCCACACAATGTTGTAATTCTACAACATTCGCAATGTCCCTGTTCAGCCATTTAGAAATCTAGCCATGGTAGCTTCCTGATCCTCAATCACATTGGCCCGAATCATGGCAATCTCCATCTCCTTGAAATACTCATCCACGGACCTAGAACCCTGATTCAAACTCTGCAATTTCAAATACAAATCTCTCTAATAGTGGTTAGGCACAAATCGCCTTCTCATCAACACTTTCATAGTGGTTAGGCACAAATCTCCTCCCACGACGCTACCGGCCTCTCTCCACTCCTCTTACTAATAACATTCTGATCCCACCATATCAGTGCATAATTTGTGAATTCGATGACTACTAATTTTACTTTCTTCAACTCCAAATAGTTATGACAATCAAAAATCCAATCCACCTTTTTCTCCCACTCCAAATATGCCTCGGGATCGTTTTTACCTTGAAAAAAAGGTATTTTCAGTTTGATGGTATCCAAATCACCATCTAAATCAGCATGTCCCCCAACATTACGGAAATTTTCCCTTTGGCCGAATTGGCCCCTAGTTCTATTCCCATATTCCCTTCGGTTTCTAGGCTGCCGAAAACCTTCCCGATGGCCTATGGCCTCATCTACAAAACCACCATCACCAATATCATCAATGGCCTCCTCAAAATCCTCATAATCAGCCCACCTTGGCCTTTCGGCCCTACTGCCATTGTTTGCTTTCGGTTCAGCCCCAAGCTTCCTCACATTTTGGGTGCTTGTACCAGCCTCGTTATCACATTTCTCCACCCTATCAAGTTTGTCACACACATTTCCCATCACAAAATTCATCCTCTCCATCATCTGCGTCATGGCTTACATTTGGAACGTAAGTTCTCTCTCGGGATGGGGTGGTGTGTTGTTCTGAACTGACATGATAGTACCTGCAAAAATTGGTTAGTGGTAAAAAAAAATTATCCTCACGTCGCTCGTGTTTCGCTCAAACTACTCTTAATATCCTCACACGCTCACACCTCTCGTCTCACCTTCTTGCGGTTCTTGCAAAACTGAAACCAACACCAAAGAGAACCAACTTGGCAGCGCAATCCAAATATATATATATATGACCCAAGAAGCAATAAAAACTAGAAAACAAGCAAAACGAAACTGCAATGATAGTCTCGCGAGTAGCAAGCGAGTCTATCCGAAATATGAACGAAACTAAAGACTTGAATGAAAACAGTAACAAAAATATGCAAAATCATGAAACAACACCCAAATATGTTGGATATGATGAAAATAAACTAAAAGAAACGAAAATAATAGAAAGCAAGCGAATTTCAAAAGTTGACGCAAAACAGACTCGTTTACGACGAGTTAAGTCCGAATCTGGAACCTAAAGTAAATGATGTCCAATTGAGTTACAATTTCAGATATAGTTCTATATCAACCCAGATAGACAGAATATAAAGTTTGAGAAATTTACGATAAGGTTTGATAAACTGACGCAAAAACGTTATGAATCAGACCTGATTAGACCCGAATTTGAAACCCAAAGCAAACGATATCCAATTAATCCCAACTTTGATATATGGTGCTATTAGGAGCCCAGTAATCAGAGTATAAAATTTGAACTAATTCCGAGTTGAGTTGATCCAATTTCTCTTGTTTAATTTTCTACGGCAGAATCCAATAAACGTCTTTTTGAACGGAATTTTTTTTTATTTTCTCTTTTCTCTTTTGTTTTTGTTTTTGATGGTA